>OMKK01036024.1:11737-23874 GCA_900302305.1 Polymixia japonica | reverse complement strand
TTATTTTATTCAGAGGAACGTCTGCGTGGTGGTTTTGTTGCGTCCAGAACATGTACTGTAAGGCCTTACCTACTTATTTTCTCATTTATGCGACACTGAAATTAAATACCAGCAGTAGCGTGAGACCCAACTGAACTAACTAGGGAATGTAAAGGATGTTGTGGAGACCATGTGCCAAGCTTGCAGGGCTTTATTGATTTTGGAACAGCTTGATCCCTGGGTAGATCAACAGTGGATTAACATGGCTGCCATCACTGTGCAAAGTATTCCTATTGGTATGACATTTTACCAGACCTTTGATAATGTTGATTGTAACTTGTTTTAACAGGCTCCAATGTGCTGCATAGCCTGGGTTCAGATAAACCCATAGGCTTAGTGCAGTATGGTGGAGACAGGCCTATACTGCCCCTATATCTATATTGTGAGGTGGGTAAATGTACCTGTTATCTCAGCAATTCTGCCAGTTTCAGATATAGTGTGCAACAATGTGTAACTGGGCTGTTTTGCATTATTCTGTTGTTATAAGCCTATCACCTTGACTTCAAGAAAATGTTATTTTGAATTAGAATAAGCCACAGCAGCACTATGTCCCCCAATTGCCTGCAGACTCTCTGATGGGCAGAGGTGAAAAATGAAAAAAAGGGCACCTCCACCGCAGGCACCAACCTGGGGGCCCCGTTGGGGTTGGGGGAGGGGAGCGTGCTCGCTGACACAGCTGGAATATTAGCTTAGCCTCAATTAGCTGACACGCGCGTGCACTCGGTCGGTCACTCACTCACCTTTACTAGGCTTACTCTGTTTGATTCACGATTCTGAACTCTCACTGAGATAAAATGCCATCGTGAATAATAAGATAAGAAAAATAATGGTGTTCACTGTCTGTTTACAAAAAATGTATTCCACTTTTACGTGTCACAATGGACTCACGCACTCACTTTAAACAAGAGTCAGTCTAGGGTGCTAGCCTGGCTGACACTCAGACTGACCTGGTACACGGTCGGTCAGTGTGTCAAGCCAAGCTACTAGGCTGCACTTATGGTAGAAAAACACAGGCTCAAGTGCCCCTCCGGTGTGACCTTTAGGTGACCATTTAAGGTCCCTTCAGATGAAAACAATGTGAGGGGCCTATGTGCTACAAGGGAAAAAACACATTTCATTTTTCACCTAAAGTCACACCACAAGGGCGCTTGAGTCTCAGCCGGAGGGTTGCAGGTCCGAATCCCCAACAAGGCGGAAATGAACTGGCGGTCAGAGGGTTGTTGGTTGGTTGTCCCTACTGTGACAGACTGTCAGCACTTTACCCCGTGTAACTGTTCAACCCCCCCAGGGCGTCCCGTACCAGAGCGAATGATCCACGGGAGATAGACGGAAGGTTTTGGTGTCAGTGTTCTCATCACATAACCAGTAAGTTGTCCATACGACGAATTTCCCAAAAAGTTGGTGTATACCTTTAAATAAAAGGGCACTTAGGCACTCAGAACCCCCTCCCCATGGACACCACTGATGTTCCCCTTAAACATGAAATGAACCGTTAGGCCATTTTCCCTCAATAATAATAATAAGTCATTATAATAATCATGATAAGCTGGTAGGGACACAGAGTCCTGCTCAGGAACACTTATGCAGGGCAGATGCTTACCGACCTACCGGGTGCTTAAACATCTGCCTTCCAATTGAAGGACGGTCTCTTGACACTCACTATGTCACCTAACGCCCCAAATAAGATGAATTGCAATTATAACTGCCGACGTCAAAAGTGAGCGCTCTTCAAAATAGGGCTTTGCTTTACTTTGGCGTGTTCGAAAAAACGCGGAAGGTTACAACAACCTAGAAAAGATGTCCATTTTAAGTTCAATTCCGCACAACCGATAGAAATGCAGATGTTTATCCATTTTTCTACCTCTTCTTCTTTGCTGTTCTCGAGACAATAGAATAAAATTGTTGCCACTGAAGCGTTTTATCTGTAATATTGTAGATGCATTATATATTTTTGCCGGACCCTGAGGGCCAGCCAAGAACAGTGCATGCCCCATAGCTGGCTGGCTGGCTGGCTCGCTGACTCTCCATTGTTGAAACGTGCGAGAGATGGCGTACAGTAGCTGGTGGTATTAATCTTAGGTATCACAGGGCTGTAGCCAGGGCCCGGCTCAACTAGGCTTCCCTAGCCTTGTATAAAGTAAATTCCTTACTAGATTGTAGAGCAGAAATACATAAATACTCTTAACTATTACTCATACCACTCTTAAGGGAATAGTACTCATAATTATCTTTCACAGAATTTAATAGGTAGATCAGTTACAGTGATAGAGAGAAATTACTCTGACTTGTCATACTTAAAAATGGTTGACCCCTTTTTAATGACAATATTGTACACGTGAATGTCAGAGTTTCAAATTCAAGGCTTGTGCGATTTGTTATTTTCTGTCCTTGTCTGACAACTTCAACTCCTTCAACTTTCCTCTCCCGAAGTGTTTCATCAATAAAACAGCCTGAGAGTATGGTCAGAAAGGTCCTGCACATTCTACAAAAGCCTGAGGCAAGGGAAGACTCTGAATATATTTTCATTGCTCGCTCTCCATCATTCCAGCAAGTGTTCATTGCGTTAGAAACAAACATGTCTTCGGGGTACTTCGGCAGTTACCTTGCGAGTCACGAGTTCACCAGTTGCGAGAATCCATCTTGTCGTGCTTCAGGTTAATGCGATTGTGGCCGAACCATGGCTGGTTCGGACCAATCAGCATCCTACGAGGAACTACTGGCGGCTAGGGGCGTGGCTTAGCCCGTGATAGATGGTGATAGACAGATGGTTCATCCACCTGCCAGGCATTTTTTGAAAGTGCCTGCCCTTTTCCAAACAGCTTCCAAGGACGACTTCTCAGATGGTTCTGTCTAACAAACCATCTGGCGTGTCAGGTTAATTTCTCAGCTGTCTATGAGAAATATATATATTGTCTAATGAAAAAAGATCAACAGTTAAAGAATGCAAATACAGCAAACAACAGTTCATTTTCTCCTTGACAGACTCGCTCCCTGGCATTTTGTTTGACTGCAGAACAACTCTATTCAGGTAGTCAACCCACAATGTAGTCCTGTAAGATCAGAAAAGGTATGAGGAAACGTTCCCTACAAGTTTCAAGGCTTTAAACGATTATAGCTTTTTGCCCTGCAGGGGCCTGTCGACTCAGAGACCTAATTAGCATTCTCTTAACAGTGGGTTGCAGAATAATCTGAATGTGGACCACCCTGAGCAAGAAATTCCACCTGATAGAGACTCCAAATCGTCGGAAAACAGCTGGTGTATGACAATAAAGCTGGGTAGATTAACATATAGAGATAAGTGTACTGTCATTACATCTGACCATTTCAATGATCTATCCCCGCTCTGTTGGCCTTGGCTACCCCAGTCTAGTGTGGAGCTTGTTATGGTGTAATCTCTATGAACAGATATCTGCATACTGTATGAATGCAGAATCTGTAGGCAACAGGGCAAGACTTTGGTATAGGAAGCGTTCTGATTTCCATTTATAGTCCGTAGTAGTATTGACCAATCACGTTTGAGTGGGAGAGCAAAAGGGTTCGGAACGCATTGGCCGAAATGCGATCTCGGAACCCATCGGCTATCGTCTGACGACGATTTCGATTTTTTATTAGCTTTTTTAAAAAATTCTAGCTTTTTAGTCGCTTTTTAATTTAATTAAAAGTCTTGGCCCGGATATCCGTTATCTGGATATCCGCTGACTACACTGGAACCCCCAAAATACTGGCCGTTGCCCCCCAGAGGCAAATCGTCATCAGACCGATTAGACTCAAACTCTTATCACACGCTATAAACAGGAAATTTCATTCATAAATGATTAATAAATACATGGTCCCAAGTATTATGTGCGAGACTTTGAGGTAGTTTCTTGCTGGGGTAAGCGTTATGTTGTCATTGTTGCTGCGTTTCAAAGCTCTCTTTCATCCAGGGACTGCAGAAGGTCATGGAGCAGGTGTGTTTTAAGACCTTAGTGGCAACACAACAAGTTTGTCAGTTCCAAGACAACATCAAAAACACCCATTTATACAGTCAGGGACATTAAAATCCCTGCTTTATTACCTTGCAACTCCACCCCTGTAATTTATGCTTTTTCGTATTTCACAGTATTGCATATACAGTAGGTTAATGAGCACCAGCTTTCAACCCGTGACTTGTTATTTTACATCCACGTCTAGATCTTCGTGTTATTTTTCTAATATCTGCTGATGTTCAAAGAGACATAATATGCTGCTGTACAATCCTTCAATATTTGCCCCTTCCCTTCTGCTAGGGCTTCTCACTCAGCATAATGAATCATTGGCAGATACTATTAGCCGAAGCCTGAAGTGTCCGTGTCAGCGGTATGAACGTACGAAACTTTTATAAATGATCCTAAACACGGCGTGCGCTTGCACGCTGCCGAGGCGCTATAGCTCTAAATGTCAGATGAATTTACAAAGACGTGAGACTGAGCTGACTAATTGCTTAATGTCAATTGCTCAGAGCAACAAAACACAAATGCCACACAACATTTCTACAAATGATGGTGGTGTAACACCGTAATCATACACAAATGTCAGGATAATAAACACTGCATTGTGTAAAATCAATAGGCCTTAGGGTAAGATTAGATTTATCCTCTTTCCCTCCCTCACACACATTCATTTCAGTATAGGTTTCTTCAATAAATGTTTTACCTTCTGAGAAGCATAATAACTGCAGTGTAATTTCTGCTCATAAAAGACAGGCTTAGCCTGCTACTTATGTGAGTATTAAGGTAAAAATCTTCCCAAACTGGTTATGTAATTGTTACATAATTCTACGCTGACTGGGTTTTATAAGTAAAAAATAAATGCCTAGTATGAGTAATTGGTCTTTAAACTATGACCCTGCCCAGATTCCCCTTGAACAGCCTATAGTTTCCATTGAAGATCTTATATCAGAGCAAGATATTGCCTAATATAAACGTGGAGTGATTATGATACATCCATGCTGCCCTGTATCCCTGTACTCTATGTGGCAACTATTATACCGTTCCATCACCGTTCCATCATGTTCATGTTATCTTCAATTTGTAGGTACTGGCTCCAAATATCACAGCAACATCCCACTTGCGTTGTGGGCAGCATTCATCTGGTTACTCCAGTTTTTTTGTTTTTTTTTATTGAGACCAGCAGACCGACCATTCATCACGACTGTTCAGTCATGAACAGGAGCGGGACGGATCAATACAACCCAATTAGAACCACAGCGTTTCTCAAATCGAAGACGCACTCTTATCCTAAGAATAAGACTGCCAGACAATGCATTAATATAGCGCCCAGTTGTTCTACTGACAGCAGTATCCCACAGTGTGACACCCTTTCCCGGTTGTTGCCAGAATACCAACAGCTTTTCATTGTTAAGGCCCTTATGCAATCAATTCCAATCTAAAGCTAGTGGTCAATCACTCCAATCGTGGACACACAGGGCCTGCAGATGAGCGTGAGGGGAGATAGGCTTGGTGTCCAGTTCCTCTCTGCTATCTGCTCTCTGCGGTGCTGGGCTGGACAGACTGGCACTGAGGGTTGTAAATAACACAGCTGGGACGAACCAAAGCAAATCCTGACGCCCTCCTTGGCTCATCTCTGGTTTAATCCTTTGCGAGCTCTGTATCTGCCAGAGTCCATAATGACTTGGAGTATTCTGGGAACCTGGAAGATGCTCTGAAAATATATTGCAAGTCAAATTACCAGAGGGGATCTGTAAGACACCACACACCTGATGGCATATGAAAACTGATAAGGCAAGATGGATGG
Organism: Polymixia japonica; assembly: GCA_900302305.1. Classification (NCBI taxonomy): domain Eukaryota; kingdom Metazoa; phylum Chordata; class Actinopteri; order Polymixiiformes; family Polymixiidae; genus Polymixia; species Polymixia japonica. Next base: position 18,060 of record OMKK01036024.1, on the reverse strand, counting down.
TACAGAGAAAGAGATCCAACCAGTAATGCTACCAAAATGCAAAATGCAGAAACTATGGATCAAAATGAGTGTGTGCGTGTGCGTGCGTCTGTGACTGTGTGTGTGTGTGTGTGTGTGACCTGTCTATGATGATCATTTGCTTACTTGTCACCATGGTCCAGGAGACATGTTACATACTACACACAACAGAACCACAAAGGCGCTATTCTTGCGCTGGCTGGGCGAAACCGACCTGAAAACGCTAGGGCACTTTACATACACCAGTGGCTAAAACTTTACGCCGTCGACCTTTGACCGATTTTAATAATATCCAATAGTGCATGTCCTTGGCTGACTGGCAACCTATCCACCAAGTCTGAGCTAAAACGGATGGGACATGGATGAGTTAATGCAGTTAGGAACAGACAGACAGACGCACAGATCCAGACCCGCTTGCACAGACCAAGGCGAAACTCAAGGGACGCCTATTACAAGTGTTGGTTCTGTTAGTCTCAGACTCTATTTTGAGACTGTTTTCTGATTAAATCTAGTATTCCTTGAAGCTACTTTGTTAACCAAGAAAGCACTGTAATTGTGATGACCAGCTGAGAGAACTATCACACCTCTTCCTGGCAGAAAATAATCTGTTTTCTTATATATATATATATATATATCTATTATATCTGTAATATAGATGATGAAGTACTGTAAACATTTTTAAACTCCTTGTTTTCTCTTCTGTTTGGTGTTTTCAGGTTGGTGGCTGATGGAAGTGAAGCAGCAGGTATCACAGTGGGGGTCTTTTAGAATCTGTAAAAGTTGAATTTCACCCCAATGGATTTATGTTGAATCCCTATTTGAACTCTTGTTATTTTCTTCTGTTGTTTGTTTGAGTAACTCTGAGTGACTTTTAGTTCCTTTCTTAAGTATAAAATCTCAGCAGACCTATTGTACATGAATATTTTAAAGTATTAACATTTCTGGGTAAATAAACCTGATTTTTCAGCATTTTTTTAAATGTACTTGAAGTTGTGTTAAATTTGTATGAAAACAGAATTTCCACTGTTACTTTTATTAATAATGTTATAGTGTTATATTCTAGCAAAAGTACAGCATGTGATTAGCCTGATATCAGACAGAATTGTCAACTCGTTAGGATGGAGTGGGCGGATTCAAAGGTCTGGACCCAGGCAAGCATGTGATTCAAATGAATAGTTCCTGAGATATATTTACATTTTACAGAGCCTTCTCACTGGGGATATTCTCACAGTATTATCTCAGATGACACCTTCTCCTTTTCTTTGGCACAAAATGTCAGGAAAATATTGCCGTCTGCCTTTCTGAAGCTCGGCAAAGGCCATGAGTGAAAACTTGAGTATATATCTCAGATACTGTACGCTACTGCATTGCCTATCTTTTCAATATGAACACCAGCAAATTTCAAAGTAGAAGACATCCAATGGCAAACGGCCAAGAAACCATGTGCATTTGTACATACATACATTTACGTGTGTTTTGTTTATTCTAATAGTTATGCTAAATTAAATATTTTTGTTGCTGTATGAACTGCATCCACTTCCCAGCATAACGTGCCCAATGATAACTACACACACACACACACACACACACACACACACAATTTTTGTCCACTCAGTGTCATTGTAACAGCCTTCATACGAAGGCTTCATATGAATGACAAGTAGCTAGCTTGGCAGATTCTGAGCAAAGATTTTCTGTTCATAAGCTATAGACTTTAAAGCGTGAAGGTGTGCACATACACACTCAGCACACCTTTGCACTAGCAAAAGTTGTTTTCTACATCGCCTGTGGCAACTTGAGGTATGTTTGGCTTGTTTGTCCCTACGGACTTGATGTACAGGCATATGATGCTAACTTTCAATACCCTGTTTTTTTTTTTTTTTTGATTGATAACTACTGGTCAAAAGTGTCACTGGAATATAATTGAATAGATAAATCAGATTTTTGTGTGTTGGGTGAAATATTGCATGATTTGGCTCACCATGGAAACAATTCAAAGGAATATGAACAAGTCAAAAGGGGCTGTGAATCTTTTCCTGATTAAAGTGAATTTCCATCAAGGAAGTGACACGCTCGGAGAATGCTATGCCGCCACTATGCAAGGGTCCCGGCACCTCAGGGACCCCAAGTCTAATTTGCCTGAAACCTAAAGGCAGATAATAGTGCTGATCTGACAGCTGGCCAATTCCCAGCTTCCCTCATCAAGAACACATTCAATTTCAAACATCAGACTGCTTGCAACATAAATGAAAAACCCTTTGAATGAAAGAAAACTCGGATGTGGGGGAAAACCTCAAGGAATCCTTGATTCAGTTTGACAAGTTTGAGACACCATCGGCCTCAGTGTTCTAAGCTTATGTATGGTCCAACATTTTAATTAGATGGAAAAGCTAGGTCATATTTTCTTCGGGTTCATAGAGAATGAATAAAATAGGATAATGTTTTATTCAAAAGTCACAAGCTCATTCAGGCCCGGACAACAAAGCAACATGTAAACAATCAGATTTCTGTTTATTCAACCATGGAACTGAGATCAAAAGTCTTGCTGTTTTGTGGCCTTCCACTTTTTAAAAATGTTTCTCTGTCCTTGGCTAAGCCCTCGTAAATGATGTGCAAGTCTTACTATCCTAGAAATGCGGTCTGTCGTCTGTGTTGACTGACATACCCGTACATTAGTGTTAATCTTATTTGCATTATATATCTTCCAATAAACAAAAGCCTTAACAGCTGCTAGTGCTGCATATAGGTTTGGGTATTATAATGCTAATAAACAAGCCACATACTAACCAGGAGTTTTTCAGGAGTTTGTAATCATAAGGAAAGACCTCTTAACTGAAGGCAAACACATTCATTGATGCTTCTCATCTTGGCAGTTGCAATCAATATTGTTCAGTAGAAATGCTCTTATAGTGCATTAGAACATGTTATGTGTTTTGACTATAGTTGCTTACAAGTGTTAAATTGTTCCTTTGCGCACTGAAATAAAAATGATATTGTATAAAATGATAGAATTTTAGGAGTTAATAGATCGATTGGATGCGTATCTGAAGTTACGGTGGAGTTTGGAGAGAAGAATACAAATGGTACAAAATGAAACCGTTGTCATCTACACTAAACGGTGGCAGAGAGACTAGGATATGACTCTCAATTGGCTGCTAAAAGCTGCTGGTTGAATGATGTGTATTTGTTCAGTCTATGCTCCATTATCAAGATGATGCCGTTATGGTGGCTGCTGCTCATTTATTCCAGGCCTGTATCACTGTTACTGTAATGATAGGGGTTAAGTCGGGGGCCCTCCATTTACAAAACAGCAAATGGGCCCTATAGGGAGGTTAAGAGATGTTATCCCCTTGAGGCAAATATATTTTCATGAAATTCTTACAGCTAGCTACATGTACACCATCGTGGTGCTCGGATGTAGAATAGGGTACTTTGATTTTTTTATTACTAAGGGCCAGGTTTCCCCTTTTTATCTCTGAAAATTAATTCATTTGTTTATCAGTTAAAAGGTTGGACACCCTGAAACAAAACAATTATGCAGCCACTTAAGTGGGCTTACGTATGCCTGAAGTACAGTCATAAAGTAAGATCCTAATGCAATGCTTCTCAACTATGTGCCACTGTGGCCTGAGAGCATGCAGGTTTTCATTCTAACCACACAGTACACCAGGTGATTTCACTGATTAGTTCCCCCCTCTATGCGTGAAGGTGAGCTAATTGCTGAAATTGACAGCTGTAGCGATCGGTTGGAATGAAAACTCGCATACACTTGGGCCACAGTGGCACATGATTGAGAACCACCTTCCTGCGTTCATAATCTTTCGTATTTCAGTAGTTGGCATCTTCCCTTGCACTCTGTTCTGCTGTAAGTGTAGAGTATGCATGGGGTGTTGTATTGAGTGCTGTTTAGCATGATAAACCCAAGGGGGAGATCATACTGTTAGGGTTGCAGTGTGTTGTGGTATGTTTACATGCACACTAATATTCCGGTTTTTGCCTTTATTCAGAAAAACACAATACTCCAAGCTGTTTACATGACTAATGAAAATTAATATTCCACTAATATTCCCATTTACATGCAGCTGTGCATACTCTGATTAATGTAAAACGCCCCCGTGACCTACGCCCTACTTCTACACCCTTTAGACAACATTAATTTCCGTCATGTCATGTACCCTCGTTGTCACCGTTCTGCAAGTTTTGCAAAACTGTGTTCTTCAGGTTGTTCCCCGGTCTTGCAAACTGTTGGCTAGTTGGTTTGTTTACAATGTGCAGAGCTGACCGTAAACAGGCAAGAGGCTGTGTGTAAAATCCCCAATTGATATGTATATTCCGAATGAGCTGTATACATGTCCAAAGAATGCTTCTAAAACCTGAATAATATCGGCATATCCCACACGTCTTAATCGGAAAATGCTACATTCGGAATAAGGCCTAATTCAGAATATCCAAATGGAATATGCTGTTTACGTGGAATGTGGAATGTCATATTCGGAATAATAGTGGAATATTAGTGTGCATGTAAACGTACTCAGTAGTGTCTGGCCCAATCCACTGCCGTGGCTGGCAGACCATTCACTGGATTTCTTTCTTTCTTTCTGAATTCAGCATCGCCAAGTTGCTTGTCAAAACTGTCTGAGAACATTGGGTCTGGCCTCACACACTTTGAGCACTGGATCAGATGAGCAGAAACACCATTTCTCATATAGCTTTACGCAGATCTCATCAGTGGCAGAGGGCATGCAAAAGTCATAGATGTATGATGTGCTGCAGAAAGTCTTTACACCCTAGCATGAACTCAAAATTGGCTCGCAGCAATTATGGAAAGTATTGAAATAGATAGCTGTTACTGAAAGGAAATATTAGTTTATTTTTGTCAAATGACACATCTGTAACAGTACTCAGCGATGTGTATGTGGTGGGAGCTAGTCCCAGCTGTCTTGTTTGACATTGCCTGCAGGAGTACCAGTGTCAATGTGATCTTCAGACAAGAGGGGTCAAACCATCAATTCTCTTGACTGAAGATGGTGACAGATAATTGCTTGCAGCTTTACTTTAGAAAGTTTCACAGTATTGGGCTGAAGTTTGGTATGCTAATTCAAGATGAGCAATTAGGATACAGGGCTCCTGATTGTAATCTATGTAATACTAGCTCAGAGGGGAATCACTCTCTGATGGCAAATTATATGATTCACTTGCAGGAACGCAACAAGACTAAAAATGCATTATGTGACTATGGGTAAATTAGGTAGATGTTATGTTATGTTGTCTTATATTCTACATCTTCGGTAATCATGTATTTTCATGAATAAATCGCAGGCGTTTATGGATCACATACTTTGTCGATTCTGATTCCAAGAAGCTAAAAGTGCCAAAAGGTTTTCTGTTACTTGGGATGATTGATTCTGACGTTTTGAGCTGATGCATGCATCCTGGGGCTGCACGACGGGTCTCCACAATGAATCAAGATTGAAAATGTCTAATTAGGCCATTTACCACCCAGTATTTTGGGTGGAAAATTCAATTGTCAAAGCAGAGCCAATAATGATTTCCCTGGTGATGTGAAGTATGTTCCTTCATGCTGTGCCCTGGCTAGCCTAGACAGACAGCTGTTTGTAAAGTTACCCCCACGTCGAATAAAAACCCTCTGAAACCTCTTTGCTAAATCATTTTGGGATCTGGGCTCAGTACCGCTGGTGCGGTGGGGAGAGGGTGCGGCTTGTTTCGAATGACCCATGACAAGTATTCTTTTCTAAAAAAAAACAACAGCCAGAAATAACACCTGGGATGGGGCTTTAAAGGCAAAGTCTGCAGTATGTTGAGATTTCACTGGATTATTAATCTGACTAAATCAAATCACTATATCTAAATCTAAAAATAGGCTGAGTGCTACCCCAATATCTCTAAGCTACTTCATAATTAGTGACGCTCACTTCAGGCAAGTGATAAGAGTGGCCCGGTCGTCTTTTATAAATCATTAGACAGTAGACACCAGTTCTGCTTATCACCCAGAGTGCCTTCTACTGTCTAGTACATGAGACATGGTGTTAAAACACCACTTCCTCAACCCCTTGAGACAATTTATTAATTTATAATGAGGATCTGCTAAGAGGCCCATGTCTTTCTCCCCTCGGTGGGTTCCCTCGCAGGAAATCAATTTGTGTCATTTCGACTGCCAATAAATCTCTTGCACCACAAGCTTTTATTTCCCAGAGTCCTCTGTGTCAGACCTTTCATACAACGCACGCGGAGAAAGAGCAGATGGAACCGTCAGGAGATTAGACAATGCTTCCTGCCTTCCCCCC
>OMKK01036024.1:0-11710 GCA_900302305.1 Polymixia japonica | reverse complement strand
ACTGTTTACATCCCAAGACTGTGAGATTGTCGTAGAGCAGGGGGTACACGTGTCAGTGAAAAGCACATCTACTTCCACCGCTGATGATGCCACTTGATGGATCTGCTGTCATCTGTAACATTGTGGCGGGCTAGATTATAGTCTGCCATTAGAGAACTTCAAGGATTTAATGCTGAAAATGAGTTTTTCAAGGGGGCTTTACGTGTTGGAAGAGAAGAGGGCCTGCGTTGGAAGAGAAATTATTTATGCTCAGAACTGGAGAAAAGAAAGCTCGCCTCCCTTTGATTGAACACAACTCTAGCGGTGAAATGCCTTAACTGAGATAAGGCTAAGCCGATGTTTCATGTTGCCATTATGACACATAAGAATGGACTGAAATGACTCAGCTGCATTCTTTTCTATTCTGTTACTGTGAGGGGGAAAAAAACACACTTCTCTGGAAAAAAATGTTCTTTATTCAGTCTGCCTTGGTGCATAATGCACAGCCATTAGTTAAACAATTTAATGCAGATTTCTTTTTTTTTTTGGAAACCATGGGAGCGTGATTGAGGGCATTCATAGAGAAAGACTGCTCTGAGTGATAACAGAGCCTTTGTTATCACTTATAACTTATAACCATACAAAGACGTGTTAACCTGGTGTCATTTCTGCAAAAGTGCGAACGTGTTCTCAGTCAGCTTGCATTATAAAGCGTGCTAGCGTGTGCCAGGCACGTATAAGTTGCAGTTACTGTCAAAGCCGAACACATGAATGAAACGTAAAATATTCAAATGCAATTGTTTTGTCTGTGCAGTGTTTTATTCGGGATTTAATCTATAATTCCCTCTGTAATGTTTGACCGACATAAATGCTGTGGCGATAGAGTGAGTTTAGCTGTTTTCACGTGGGGCTGCGAGGTGAGGTGTTAGTTGAATTTCACAGTATTGACTGTGCCCTCTGGCTGTTGATGCTCCAGCTGTGCTGTCCTCTGGCGCTGTTGTCTGCTCTGATGGGTCTGAATGAAGAATGGAATTGGGGAGCCTTACCAACCACACTACTAGTTAACTTTGACCAATACAAAAGAGTGAGGAGAACAAGCCTCGTTTTTAATGTTGATTAGTCAAACTAATCTACTTTTTTTTATTTTTTTATAATCATAAATATATATTGTGCTTGCATTAACAGTAGGGATAAAGAGGAACGCAAACATTCTATTGGTAATGTTTACTCCACGCGAGAAAAGTACAAATATCCTCCCCTTTGTCATTGTTCATGTTTGTGAGCCAAGCCAGATGGTACACTTTGGATAGTTTCACACCCTATAATACTGATAGAATGCACACAGATGTTTAACCATCATTTCCCCCGTGTGGCCTCTCAACAGCACAACCTCAAGAGAGAGAGAGAGAGAGAGAGAGAGAGAGAGAGAGAGAGAGTAACCAATTTCATCCCTAGCAGAGAAGCCTCTCAAAATCCGTCAAGAGGACTTTATCTTTGTTCCTACTTCGATTTGGACAGTGAACCCTCAAAGATGACAGGTGATATATTAGATTGTGAACGGTGTCATTTGATATGGTTGAAAAAACATTTTTTCTTTTTTTGGAACTACATTACCAATCAGAAGTACAGAGAAGACAGCTATTTCACAGGCTGGACACCACTATCATTTCAGTGACAACCCTGGGATTGTCTCGATGAGAGTCAGGGGCCAGAGAGCTGTGGAATAGTAGGCGCGTCAACATCTCACAGAGCTGGAACCTGTGCCGGTACCATTTTACTGACTGGACTACTGGAAATGGGTTGAACGGATGAGGAAGGTTTTTTGAGCCAGAGGGAACTACTGACTCCCGAAGGACAGCGAATGAGCGACAGGTGACATTAGGGGTTGCCGCAAAAATAGGACACAGACTTGTAGCCCATGAAGCCATGTGGTTAAAGACATTTTATGTGATTTAGTAGCACAGTCTATTACGATGGTCTGGCTCCATTTTACACACACAGCACTCTGGGCCCCCATAAGAGACTGTCTCTGTGTTCCACAATACTCCCCCATCTGGCCTACATTGTACCTGACATCTTTGTTCGAAGTCCATTCAACAGTAACATCTCAAATCAAGCTTAGAACCAATGTTCATTAAGCAATTTGTAGACTACTATTCTGAGCAGTTGAGAGCAGTTGTTAAATTATAATATCATTTTTCAACAGGATGTGTAAAACCTCTCTCATTTATCACATACAACAGTCATGCATACAGAGCATGTGGGATTGAAGAAAAAGTCTAAAACTGTATGCTTTTGGAAACTATAGTTAGAAAGATGTACTAGAGCCATGTGTACCTTGTTATTTTACTGAAACCATATGGCATAAATAAACTTTAAGCAATTTAGCTGCTCAAGTGCGATTGACAGATTGACAAACTGGGATCATTCATTTAAATTGCAATGAGAATAAATGAGTATTACTACTTGTATTAATACCAACTTTATATAATAAAGACAATTAGGATGCATCTCAACGTAAACAGATCAAATTTCTTTTTGTTATTTTATTTGGACATCAATTATGATATGTTGTTTACTTATCTTGGATGGACATCCTTTTGAATTCTGTCCATGTCTTGTTATATAAGCCACACAGTCAGCAAGTGCCCTGGCACAAAGGAATGTGATTAAGCTCTTTGTGAAAACTCCTCATCAACCTGCTCAGAAAATTAATTGTTTTTCATGGCTAATTCAAAAGTGCATTAGCATAAATTGACAGCTGGGGTGTGCCATATGCATACGTAAAATTGGAGTTCACTCACCGGTCGTGCAGGATCCTGGAGATGGAGCCATAGTTAACTCACAGAGGTCAGCTGAAGGAACAGACCCCCGTCAGAGTGAACGCCAGAAGTGAACTGCAGTCTCAGCAGCAGGGCTGACAACGGGCCTTTTTTTTGTGTCTGTTAGCAGAATTACACAATCCCCTGAGACATAACATCAACACAGACAAGGTCCCCTCTGAATATTTAATTAGCCCCATGAAAAGTAAGAAGAGCTAACCACGTCTCCGCAAAATCAATCACACTCTGATAACCATGAAGGTAGTTTGCTTATATAGACCTTGCTGGGTGTAAGACTGGATGAAAAAAAAAAAATCAATACTTGCTAAATTGTGATCGCCATGAGTGGCAGATGATACTGGGTAGTCTTAAGAAGACACAGTTTGGCTGGGTAATTACCATCAGAACAGGAGTCTGTGTCTGGTACTTTTGTTGATTAAGTGTTTGAGGCTGTCTGTAGATCGCTTGGGGCGGTTAAATGTTGATGAACCAACACTAGCTAAGCCTTAGTGTAGAATGACTCATGATGCAGATATTCATACATCCTGTTTTTCAAAGCCAAAACAATCATTTCACCCGGGTACAGAGTGTATCAAAATGTGCCGAAATGGTCTCAAATCAATATGACCCTCAAAGCTTTACAGGGTATTGATTTATTTTCTTTTTTTTTTTCCTATGTTGGGGCTTTTTTTGTTACTCAAGGGGGAGAGAACATGTTGAAGCCAAACCATGAGTGAAACACCCTAGTGTCTTAAATCTGGTGTGCTACAACAATAGCCTGCCAAGGAGTGGTGAAGCCAGAGATGGAACAGGGATGGAATTTATGGAATACTGGGACTAGTCAACTTGGCTGTCTTCCGCCAGTAATCACCGTTCATATTCTGGACAGTGAATACAATGCTGGTCACAACAAATGTTCAGTTTTGCCCAAGCGCAGACTGCAGGAGTCTCGTAACATTGTCCATTCCTGGATGAAGCTGCAGGGAGAGAGGAGGAGAGAGACAAAAGGAGAGATGGAGACTGGACTCCAGTGAATACAGATGAGGGCGGAATAGGTCTGTGCGATGAAGAAGACAATCAGCTGCAAAGCCGAAAGCCCAATGCTTCTCCTGGAGAGCAAGGCTCTTTTGTGCTGGGAGAATGTTGTCTTAATTAGGCTATGCCTTTGAATGACTTGAGAAGGATGGCATCTGCAAAGAGACACGTTTCCCATGGTTACATCTTATAGTTCACGAGCAGATATGTTTTTTCTCACCATCTCATAGCAAATATAATATGATGACATCTCCCGAGCAATGTGTCGCTGAAATATTTAATAATATGAGCATGGATGGCAGGATATGTTTTGTCTGTTCAGCACGGTCCTATTATCCCTGGTGAAGTAATCACTGCAGATACTTCTCGTCTAACATGGCTGGCAGAGGCAATAAATCGAGATCTTTTTTTTTCATTCGTGTGAAACATTTCACCAGTCAATTCAAATAGGGCATTTGATTTGAGCTAATTTAATAAAATGGTTATAATCTAATGGCATGCTACTTTTTGGTTTAAAGGGCATGGATCTGTTCTGAAAGCTATCTTAAAGACCCCATGAAATCAAAATAGATGTTTAAGTTATTTTTATCACATATGTCTGTATCGATTCTGGCCCAACACAAAAAGTCAACCCAAAAGTCATTTTGTAGGTATTCTTAGTGGTATTTTAGAGTTTGTAATTTCCTGGAAAATGATTTCAAAAGTTTGATGACTCATCCTGCACTTGGGGGCGTATGCTAATTTTGTGTCCAATGAAATGCTTTCTCAATTTTTGACGTCCCTCCCCCATGACAATACGTTCTGCCAGTTACCAACCTACACACAGGACCTCCAAGCTAGCTATGGGTCGGTGCTGTGTTTTTGGTTGTGCTAACTCCCGCAATCTTTTACCCCTTTCATCCTAACCCTTGGTTAAGGTTCCAATATGTGTTTCCAGGAGGAGTTACGTTTGTCTGTCATGAGCATTTCTCAAAGTGTTGAAGTGTGAAGTAATACAAACATATTTCAGGCTGGAAGGGAGGAACATAGTAATAGTTGATCTCTGACACTCACCTTAGAGTCTAGACCCATTAGCACAACTTTCTCACATAAGTTGCTATGTACCTGACAGCCCACAATCATTCAGCATTCTATTTCTAAAAGAGGCATGGGATTTTCTGGACATCAAAGTAAATAGAGGTGTTGCCGGAGCAATCGGAACAGGCTGACAGGCAGAAATACATCTTTGAGTTCATGTCCTTTCTGGATGGGTCCCATTTATCTTGACTGTCAAGTGAAGAGGACAGAATAATGAAAGGTGAGCACTTCGGTAAATGGCTTTTTCTACCAACCTACCATACAATGCCTATTAATGGGTGGGAAGGTAGGGTGGGCGGTGGGCATGCGCGTGGAGAGGAAGGTAACCATCCGACTTGTTAGCATAACATTTGTAACACATCCATGCATTCGACTATGGCATTCAAGTACAAGTGAGAGAGGAGGGGGGCGGGGGAAATCCCTCTCATCCTCCTTGTTAAATTTGAGGAAAAAACAAAACAAGATTACAAGATTTAAACAAGATAAACAATATTTATCTTTTCAATCACTGCAGTGGTGATTCACGTTTGGTAAAGTATAAAGTCTATACATGGTGATGTTATTCACTAACAGTAGTTAAATCTTAAACGAGACTCCGTTACAAAGTGAGTAACTAAGGCCAAAAAAACTAACGTGGATTGTGATTCTCGCAAGACACATTCGAAAATTGACATCGCCATCCATTATAAATAGGTGTCCCAGTTTAATAACTTCTGCCTATTTAGGATGCAACTTTGTTTACTTACTATTATTTTTTCTGCACTGTACAGAGGCCACATATGAGACTGATAAAATGTTTTAACTATACCTTTACTTCCCCCTGCTGGGAGAAGATGGAACAGCATTGTGCACACAATGTCTAAACTTAAGCAGTAGTGGGTCTACTGATCTTACTTGGTCTTGCCCTTGCTCAAATGTGTTATATTTCTTTCCTTGTGCAAATACTTACTAGTAAATTAATCAAAACATCTGCTGATAAGGACTGAATGAGGAGGACTAGATGTTGGAAAGATATTGGGAAGATGTATTAAGTCAAAAAAGCCTTTGCCACCTGTATTGATTAGCGTGTTATTACTTTATATATATATATAGAGCGAGGCTATGGCAGATTCTTTTTCTTGGAAAATTGTAAAATGGTCTATTTGACTTACAAAAAGTCCTCACCATATTTGACAGGCTCATCAACTGGAAGCTAGCAGGGTGTACTCTTAAGGTTGACATTTAGGTTTGTTATTACACTGGATGTTGTGGAGATCATGGTAGAGGACATGTGATTAGGGTTTCATTTTTTTCTTGTTTGTCCATATCTGACTGCCATCGTAAGACGTCGAAACATATGTGCAAATAACTGCAGATGTTCAATTTGCACTAATTTTTTCCTCAAGAAAATGATAGATGATTTGTGAATGGATGAAATATATGTCAATGTTGCTACCATATAACAGGTGGGCATAGATCTTGAGGAAAGAAATGTTTACCTAAAATACAACAATCATAAGAGAAGATATTTAAAGACTTTAAACCTTGCTTAAAACAATACATTCTTAAGTGGTGTCATGTTTTTCAAAAACATTGCAACAATTTGGAAACAAAATAACTTTCTTACAAAAGCATAAAATACAAATAGAAATTTTGCATGAAAGTTCACTGAGATTGCAGTTATAAACGAATGCCTATAGAAGGAAAAATATCTACTATACGCTGTATACTTAGAAAGGATTATGCATTAAGTGTATGCATTTTGGTGATATTTTGTGCATCAACAGGTCATGATTCTTTCAGCTTGTAGTCTCCAAACAAATGAGCATCTATGAGGTCCTGGTTATGAGAGTATGCAAAGCATGTGGTACCCAGTTAGGTAATACTACCGACTCATTACAAACAAGCTTCCCTGCTGCCATCTGAATGGTGGAAAGATCTTTCTGGCAAATTTGCAAGACTGTCATTGCAGAATCACTTCCCATGGTTTGTCACAGGCTTCCCTAACTCTTCACATTCTGCATTTCACTACATTTTAAAAGTTGCCTTATGACTTATATTAGGACCCTAAAAAAACAACTGCATTGCTGTCCTTGCACGGCCACAAATTAGAATTATAATTCAGACATTGTAAAGGAAATCTTTTGTTTTTGTGCCCCAAAAACTAAGGAGGGAAAGACATTACGTTGACAAAATTGTTAAAATTGCCACCTCCCCTCTTAGTTTTTGTGTTGTTCTGATTTGGCCAAAATTAACATTAAAGCCAGTTTTCAGCTAGTCTTAAAACTCAACGTGGTCAAGTCAGTAGCACTAGTCAATATCGTAGAAGAATATGGATATGGAGAAATCGGTCAATTTGAGCCCTGAAGTTGAAGCAGTGATTTGAGGCTGGTTTGCCAACAAAGACCGATACTTGCTATAATCAATTTGCCAATCACATTATATATTATACTCCTCAAAAGTATCTTCAAGTTAACCACATCATCACAGCTGAACCCTCAGACACAATACAGCGAAGAGAACCTGACAATTTTTGTTTGTCGGGTGATGCTCATGGGTTGTAGACACCTTGAAATCGTCATTATGAATTTTTGACCACGTACCTAACTGAAAAATGTTACATTATCTTACCGTCTAGATATAGAAATCCTGAAATGAAGGAAACGCTAACAAAAAAGGGACATTTCAATTTTAACAAGCTTGGAAATGTCCTCAAATAAAACCTGACACTACACTGAAACCGCATGGCTCAGCTACCTACACATTTTAGTTAATTTTGCGTATTGAGAATATTTATCTATATATTGTTGTAAACATCAAGAATGTTACGGAATTAGCTTTTTTCACATTCTTCCATAGATAAGGTACAAAATAAGTATTTTTTAAAGTACACTACTTCTACATTTTATGATATGTAGAGGTCAACAGAAGGTTGAAGGTTAAGCTTAACAAAACAGTATTACACATATCAGATGTACAAAATAAACGCTACCAAGTTCAGGCAGTACAAACATTTTATTTGGAAAAAGGCAAAATAAACATTACTCTCTTATAATGGTTTTGGCATGTTTATCAAGTGAAGTCACAAATCACTCCTTTTCATGGAACATCACGTCAAACACTAAGTGATTACAACGCTGCAGGATTTATAACGAAGAAAAGAAAAATCACATATTCTACATATGGGCATAGGCTATTTCACAGGAGACATCACAGCAGTACAGTTCCCCAAGTCCTCAACAGGCCGGGACAAGTGCAATACCATATAAGTATAGAGCATTGCTACCTCTCCCAACCTGCACAGAAAGGGATTGCTTTGATGAGCTTCATATCAGTTCTATGATCAGTTTTGCATGGATTTGCACAGCAGTACTGTGAAAAGCTGAAAGCAAACCAGCAAAACTAACCAGAGACCTATGTACACGGACCACCTCTGCTAATTCCCACGCTGATGCATGCATCTAGAAGTACTTCAAGTGCTCACACTGCAGTAGAAATTTCATAAAACTACCTGCACTATAAGCACTTTAATACTGCTGAAACCTGTCTGCAAGTTAACAAGCTGCAAGGGAAAGATTGTGGAGTAGCCTAAATGGCCACCATTTAGGCTGTACAAATAGTCACAAAATATAAAATTATGATGGAGACGCAGGCCACCGTCAGTTTTGCATAGATTTGCACAACTTAATTTTTCTTGCAGCGCAACTATGCAAAACTAGCAGAGAACTGCTAGAGAAAACCCATACATTACTAGAGAGCAGATGAGAGTCCCAGCCCCTTATGCCAGAAGGAGCACTTAGGGCAGTAGGTGCTAGTCTACTTCACTATCTGCACTAGATGCACCTTAGCATAAGCACTAGTGGCAAGCACTTGCACAATCAGTGTACAATGAAGCCAGTTACCATCGTCAGAATAGTGCTGAAAGTGCCTTCACTGCAGTAGATATTGTAAGACTACCTGCACTGTAAGCACTTTGACACTACAGCGACTTAAAACTCCAAGAGATTGTTCAGAGGATATACCAAGATGCCCTTGAATCCGTAAGACAAAGATTCCCCAAGCAGGTTAGGCCTATGGACAGGCTGTCTGTAAAAAGAGGAGACATGGCATTAATAGCGTGACAGCAACTTTACAAAACAAGTCATTTAGCACAGCAAACACCATTTATGAAAAAAGCAAATTTAATAATCTGAGACCATATTTTCGTTTCTGCACAAGGGATACTATATATATATATATATATATATATATATATATGTGTGTGTATAAAAGTGGACCAATCGGCATATTAGTGGAAGTGTTTTACATGCACTGTATTGTATTGTACCTGGTAAACTTGGTTTTACGACGCGCGGGATCTAATCACAGCAAAGTCACGCAATATGCCTCCAACAACAAAGTTGAGCAGAAAATTCAATTCTGCCTCTAGATTCCTAGGTGGAAGCCGCTTCGGAGGAGGGAGGGGGTTTAAGTCACATCGCCACCACCCCCACCACCCCCGCCCAACACACACACACACACTAACATGGCGCCTAAGAGTCCGCATTTACGGCGTTTAAAAAAAAAAAAAAAAATCTATTAAATTGCACAGATTAGATAAACCATACCCCCCCACACACACACACAAGAAGAAAACACCCGTGCACCTATCACCGAAATCACGTGCGCACACCGAAACACACGCGCTCCGGCTTGCTGGTGCACCAAGCGTGTGACACGAGCAACTGCAAAGTTCACTTAAGAAGCAGCGGCCAGGCTAGTGGCCCCATACAGCAGGCTTGAGGGGGGGAGAAAAGCACTCCTTAATACAAGCGTGTGCCTCCAACCATCAGGTCGACTGCGCGTAAATAGGCAGGTACACGTAGCTTTGCTGGGGGCGCTAATTGAGAGCGTCGAGGAATTAATAGCCCGATAAAACGCACATCTGCCAAATGGCTGGACGAAGCGTGACATGTTAGCGTTACTACGAGCCTCCGTCCTCTCGACGAGAGCCATGTCTACTCGAAGCTAACTCGCCAAGTAGCTGCTTTGCCAACATTTGTGAACCTAGCCTACCACCAAACAAGCCGAAATGTGTTGTTTATCCCCAAATGTTTAACAGTAAACCGTGTGTAATAAACAGCCAAGTCAGATTTAGATGCTAGGGTAGCCAATATCACTAAAGTAGCGATAAAAGTATCACTAAAGCGAGGGGACACTGTTGTTCGGCGACTAGCCTTACTCAACGAGTTAGCTGGCCAACGTTAGCATTACTCAACGAGTTAGCTGGCTAACGTTAGCATTACTCAACGAGTTAGCTGGCTAACGTTAGCCAAGTTAGCGGTAGTCAACGAGTTAGCTGGCTAACGTTAGCCAAGTTAGCGTTAGTCAACGAGTTAGCTGGCTAACGTTAGCCAAGTTAGCGTTAGTCAACGAGTTAGCTGGCTAACGTTAGCCGAGTTAGCGTTAGTCAACGAGTTAGCTGGCTAACGTTAGCTAGCAGCTCAGAGTAGCAAAGGCGCGCGGCCTTCTGCAGCCCCATGTGCTGCTGCTTTGTTCTAGAGCCACTTTAAGCACTAACGCCACTGCACACAAAATGAGTAAAAACAAACTTAACGCCGTTAACAGATTGAAAACAACACGTGTATTTACGTATACGGCTAACAACTAATGCTCAAGTACTGAATGCACATTTTCTAGAGTAATCATCACTTCCCCAAGCTACCGACTTGAGGTGGAGCAGCAACACGCTTTTCAAATCTCCCTCATTCTCCAACTATGGAGGAGAGGGTGCCATGCGCCTTTTACAACATTGTTTTCAAATACAAAAACTGACCATTAAATCGCCTCCTGTGGTAGAATTTGCTCATCGGTGGCTAAAGCGGCTGTTCGTATGCAATGCACTGCACTTTCCCGACGTTTACCGCATCTCCCGAAAAGGCTAACAACAGGTTTCTTGTCAATAACATGCGCGTAGTAAGACACCAGCCTCAAAAATCCACCATCTTCACTCACTTGTACAGACTTACCGTTTACTCTCACTGTTTCAGGGATACCTGCGAAACCTAAGAAATACACTTCAGAAAATATAGTAAAGCCAGGACATATAATCCAAAACCATAACCATGTGCTACTATTTTGATTTGCTAGGAGTTTGTGAATCGTAGTAAGATTGCGAAAGTGGCGCCAGCGTACCCTGGATTTAACCATGTGGTGAATGAAGGGCGGCTCCCGAAGAGCGGAGCTAAACCCAACTCCTTCATTAGCATAAATACACTACTTCCGATCCTCCTAAGTGCGCTCGCAAGTTTCGTGACTTGATTTAGATCTGCTGAAAAAAACGATGGGGGCTAGGTAACCAAGCTATTGTACTGGCTGAGTTATTTTTAAGCAAAGACAAAGGCGACACATAATTAGAAAACAATTCACCACCGAACAATGTTATCACAAAAGTTGCACAAAATGCCCCATGAAATGAACCAGTTTTCATAGCCTAATGATGGTTTGCTGCCAACGATTTTAACCCACGAACGGAATAATGATCAGAGCATTCAGATAAACTGAAATTTGCATTACAGAGCATTTCATGTTGGTGTTTTTCAAGCAATGAAAAAACACTTTTGGCCTATCCCATATATAAATCAATGCATATATAAATAGGCTATGTATTCGATATACGAGTAGTAAATTAATGTATCACACTAAAAATATTTTTTATTTATTTAGATTTGAATGCCTTGAAGTATTTTTTTCTGGTCTGCTCAGACCACCTGCTGACTAGTTTAAAAGGAAATGGAACTGTTTTGGGTTTGCCTGTTGTTTGCTGTAGAACAGAGATG
>OMKK01036022.1:0-14027 GCA_900302305.1 Polymixia japonica | reverse complement strand
CATCCTACCCCAACCTGACCCATCCTACCCCACCCTGACCCATCCCACCCCAACCTGACCCATCCCACCCCAACCTGACCCATCCCACACCAACCTGACCCATCCTACCCCAACCTGACCCATCCCACCCAAACCTGACCCATCTCACACCAACCTGACCCATCCTACCCCAACCTGGCCCATCCCACCCAAACCTGACCCATCCCACACCACCCTGACCCATCTCACACCAACCTGACCAATCCTACCCCAACCTGACCCATCCCACAGCACCCTGACCCATATAGATGGAAAAAGCGCAGAATTTGGACACGTGTCAGGTTTTAATTTGTCAATAAAGATCCAAAAGCTAAATTGTCCCAGCATTCTAAATACAATGTTCTGTCTTCATAACTTTTTGTAAATATTTGAGCTTTAAATGTCTGTGATTTCAGGACTGTAAAATAATCATAATTGAAAATGATTTGCTGTTTACAGTTTTATCCACATAAAGCATAATTAGTGCCAGACAATACACCCCACATCATTAATTACCCAGAAGGGTAAACGTCTGTTCCTCGCTATGAGATTGCTAGGCTTCGATCAGTAAAGTGAAATTGTCATATTTATATAAAATATCGAAACTAACTTCACAGATTTTACTCCTGTGCGTTTATAAGAATATTGTGCTGAAGATGATAAAAGCTGAGAAGTGAGGGGAAAATGGGGATGAATAACTGTAAGCTTAATTATTTCAGTGGGATGCAATAAAACAGGAGATGTCTGGAATGGCACAGCTTGGGTTGAACAGGAGGGGGAAGCACAAAGAGAGTAAATTGCCTTAACAAAATATTTTCTGCACAAACTCCTAACAACCTGCATACATCAGACAGAGCCATTTGTGATATTTCACAGATAGTTTTATCTTAGACAGTTAACCTTATTAATTTAAAGGTGCTACCTGTAATATGTTAAAATCAACATCAATGTGTAATGATGGGAAGACCTGACAGAACTTGCTATTGACCTTGATCCATGAAACTACTGTAGAGGGGCCAAGCTTTTGAAACAAGTATTATGGCCAACATTACAGCTTGAAGATTTTAAATGATTAAAACTATCTTCTTCTGTCTTTTTCAAGGTGTTGCTGATTGACTGGGCTACCTTTGATGAGTCTGGACTGGCATTCAAACCTGGCTTGGTCATCAGTTGTCATTTGGTTTTCCAGCTGGCTAGGGACTTGTTTCATGTTTCATATCAGTGCCTCTTGAGTGGCTGCTTATGCTGCTTACATACTCAGCAGAATATTGCCAAAGCAGCAACAACAATGAAAAAATATTAACTTAGGCTAGGCTAGTGGTTCTCAAAACCTTTTCAGCCCCAAGTCTCCATGTTTGTTTTAGGGGGGTTGTACAGCCCCCAAAAGTTGTTTTCGGGTCACATTTATGAATAAATACAAAAGAAGCTATTTCTGAATAGCATTACACATTATCTTATTTATCAGGATAGCAAGTTTCATTTGCCTTTTTTTTTTTTACTTTAACATATTATGAAATACATTTTGGTTGCATAGTGAAACGGCTATGGAAGACTGACACCATCGCTCCCTAGAAACCTCCCTTTTGCTATGCAATTATGTGTGCCACTGGGTACGATCACTTGCGAAAATGGAAGGATCTATTCACGGCACAATGGAAGTGGACAAGAAGAGGATAGAATGCAAGTGTGTAGTTGCTGGGCTTTGAAAAAAAACAAGTGGCTCGGTTGTCTTTGTGACGACGTAAAAATAATACCACTAGGGTACTCGAGGAGTCTCCAAAACCTAAATCTCAGTCTTGTCTGTAACCGCTTTAAGGCATGAGTCAAAAAATGTGTATAAATAGATTGTAACTAAAAAGTTGACACTTTCTGCTTATCCATCTCCAATTCCTTCATGTCCACATTGGGGTGTGTGTGTGTGTGTGTGTGTGTGTGTGTGTGTGTGTGTGTGTGTGTGTGTGTGTGTGTGTGTGTGTGTGCGTGTGCGTGTGCGTGTATATGGGTGTGTGCAGGAAGTCACCTGAATTGGCTAGGTAACCTTTGGAGTTGTGCTTGGGTTTATTATTTGTGTTTAGATTTGCTCTTTATTCTTTAAACTGCTCTTTATTCTTGATTAAACTGCTCTTATTTGTTATGTGGGTTAGACTAGGGGACTTGTGTGTAGATAGGCTCTTAACACCTTGTAGTTTCAAAAGGCTAAAGGCTTTTGTTTAACTGCTTAAAGCTTATTTCACAAATATTGGACCTTCCCCTGCAACACAGTCACACCTGTCCTTAATTGTACTTATTAGTAATGGCATACGCGGGCCTCAGGCATTACAGTGGCGGTGGCGAAGGCCAATGTTTTCACACAGACTTGTCACACTAAAACAAAATTGCACTAAGACAAGGGAGTCTATATACACCAATACAATATACTGTATATATACAACGAGCCACCAAGAAAGAATCCAAGAATGCCATGGCCCTCTGCCTACAGTATGTGTTTGGATTTCTTTTCCACTCTCCTTGTACTACAGCATATTCTTCATTTCGATCCCGATACCCTGCTCTTCTCGCAATTTCCTGCGACGTGGCCTTGTCATAACACTGTATCTAACCATCTAGGTCTTCTTGCGCTCAGGCCATCATTGAGCAAGGGCTAAGGGACTGTCAAGCCTGCAGTCCCATCTCAGACTACACTTCATTTCTGCCTCTGCATTCTCTTGCTCTCACCTAGACATGGATCACCCCGATGTAAAACAAAGCCACCCTTGGGGGCATGCAGCCGTTCTACTAGGTTATCAGGTTATGGTAGTGGCAGAGGTTTGCTTCTCTCCTGGGGCCTCATTTATAAAAAATGTTAATGTTCATTTTCAACTTCTTTTATAAATACACATAAGCAGCAAAGTAATGTACATCTGTCTTACAAACATTTCATGAATAAATCCAAAGTTAACTGATATTTAATTGTTCATAACTATCATAACTATGAAGTTTTTGAGCTTGAAGAATAATGTTAAATGTTTTGAGACTGTGAATCACCATTTTTGAATGTGAAATAAGTTTGCAAGTGCACATTTTGACTCTGCAACCAATGGAAATGCGTGGATTAACACTTTATTTTGATTATCTAATCAGGAAGCGACTGGGTGGTACATTCTAAAAAAAAACATTTCCATGTAGAGTTGGAGACCTCTCAACAACAGGTGGATTGTGTGATGTTGCAAGTAAAAACAATGTCTTGAACAACTTCAATTTATAGATAAAATAACAGCACTATCCACCTTTCAAAGCAATGTTTTTACTTGCAACATTGCCCACCTGTTGTTGAGAGGACATGCCTGGGCGATCCATCCATCACAAGGTGGCATACTGCATCTCCGACTCAAGTGGAAATGTTTTTCTAGAAAGTACCACCCTGTCGTTCCCTGATTGGATAATCATGAAAAAAAGTGTTAATTTCTCCATCTCCATTGGTTAATCAGTGTCACAATTAGAATTTTTCATAGAAGTACTCATTCACATACTTTATCTCTATGTCTGAATCTTTTTTATGCACTCACATTTTAAATGATCTGTGCATGTTTTTAATTTGTTCACTAAATGGTATGCACAACTACAAATCTTTTTCACACATTCAAACATTTGAATTTATTTGATCAAATCTTTTCTACACATTCTCACATAAGCATTTATTTGTGCAAATGTATTTGACACATTCAAAATATGGTGATTTACAGCTTTAAGTGTCAAAACATTGGTGAATATTATTCCACAAGCTCAAAACCTTTGTGACCTAATTCTGATACCATACACACCTATCTCCAGCTTGCAATACCTTGGCATGACCAGCAGGTAATGTGTGTATGTCAAGTGGAAATCTGACATAGGTTTACGACTGTTTCCAAGTCAGGTCACTTAGTCAAGTGGGGTGTCGTAAATAACTAATCTGACATGATTTTTTACATATGCCAGCAGGTAAGATCAAATCTGATTGTAAGACCATTGTATAAATGAGCGTGAATTTATTCTTGCCCCTCCCTCTGACATGACAATTTCCCTTTCTTCTGTTTCAATTCCATGTCGTCACCTTCACCCTGCCCTGCCGCCTTTCATACTGTTGTCCTTCAAACACCCACCCCAACACACATGCACACACATGTGCACACACACATGCAGGACACACCTTACTTTCACAGGTGACTTCAACCTCATAACAGAGAAGTTCATTCCTATAATTTCTTTCTTTCTTTCATCTTTGATGTTACACTGTCTGCATCCTACTTGCAATGCTAGCAATAGATCAATAGATCATTATTAGCATTATTGTTAATAGTATTATAGTTTTAAAATTATTATTTATTTATTTATTATTTATTGCCTTAATTTATTATTTATTTACGTCCTATTTCCTGGGCAATAATCAGAATATTCTGTTTATTTCTGTACACAAACACCTTATTCCAGTATACCTTAACTGGGATATGAGCTACTATATGGATGCTGTACATATAAATACAATCAATAGTAGCCCTGCCACCAAAACATATATGTAATGTAATAAATATGAATAATTAATATGTATCAAACTGAAATGGGCTTTTACAGATTTATCTTAAGTTTTGAATTGTGGTGGCTTGTTTTTTTTTTTTTTTCCATCAGACTAAATGGGAATCTCAAAGATGTGCATTTATGTTAATAAGGACCAGCTGTTAATGACCCATGTCTGAAATGAACAGCTTGTGCTGGCATTGTAGTACATGTGTGTGTGTTTGGTGGATGAGTGTGCAGAAGTGTACTCACTGTTGGGAGGCTGTGGTGCACCATCTCCAACCATACTTTCTGATTCTGCAGTGAGAAAAAATAAAAACATATAATTACAACAAAATGCATGCAAGAACAGCCTCTCGCAGCTCTTAACTGAAAAACTGTCATTTCATAATTCAGTCATGACAATAAATTAATTTTAGGTAACTAACTAATTTTAGGTATTAGCTAGTGAATGCAGAAAATAAATTACTGCTAAAGACAACAGCGTGCTACAAATAAAATTCTAAGAAAAATAGGACATATAGGAATAATTGTAGGCCCATACAGTATTCAACCAGGAGAAGATTGTCAAAAATAGTTAGGAAGCATTGCGCCTTACCTCTGTGTGCCCTGACATGTGTTTGAAAGCAATTGTAGTACTTGTACTTCTTTCCACATACCCCGCAGACATAGGAGCCTGCGTGAGAAGGTAAAAGAATGTAGAAACAAAGAACAACATAATCAAGAATGAGTAAATGTAACTAATTTAGCTGCCACATCAAATGCCTATTTAAAGAGAATTTAAGAAATCAGTTCCAGCTTGTCTTTTAAGAGAAAATGTCATCCATGTTATAGCTACCATGACTATCTACCCTGCATTTACCTCACTGAGTAGACAACAAAAAAATTACCTAGTAATCTCCTGTTCTTGTAATCAAGATCCATCTGATACTTTTTCAGAATATTTCACATATGGTCTAACAGAAATCGATGAACATCACGAAGAACGTAACACAAACTAAAAAACAAAACATACAATTGACATTTATTTCTAATATCCTTGTCCTGTTTTCCAGTCCTTAAAATACCTCTGAAATCCTGAAAGAAATGTCCCTGTGCACGTCCCTGAGTACACTTTAAAATGGACCAATAAGCGGCCCAAAAGAAGACCAATTCAAGTGTCCTTGCTTACACAATGGCTATTACGTGCCCACCAATATTTAACATGTTAACATTCAGGATACTTGAGTATTGCTTTTATGAGTTGACATGTGTAAACACCATATCCCATTTACAGTAACCAGGATAAGCTCTTATCCTGTTTATGAGAAACCCAAATACGGTACCTGGAATATTCTGATATTATCCACAATACTTAGGCATGTGAACATGTCCCGTGAACATGTCGAACAAAACATGCCAGCAAGTGGTAACAAGTGATAACTCTCACTTTTGGAGTATGGGGGAAACCGTTCCCATGGAATACTGAGCAAGTCTGCTATTTAGGATTGTTAACAGCAGCTCCGATTGCAAAATTAGGTTATTTGTCAGAAGGCTCTCGATTATCGCCAAAATCAGCACCAGGACATGCATGTTGTAGTTGAAGCTGACCAAGTGTTTAGGTGGGACAACACAGGAAATTTGGTTCATTTGTGGACAATTAGTACAGCCAAAAGGGATATTAGAAAGTGGGATATTAAATGTGCATGTAAACAGCGTATCCCAAATATGACCTTAAACGAGATATGAACAAGTATCTGGGATACTGTGTGCATATAAATGCAGCCATTGTCAACTCCCTCTGAAGAGTCATCTTTCTCTGTTTCACTTCTAGTACCATTTATAGTCACATTACTATCTTTTGTTGGACCTCAACCATATTATATCTGTTTTTGGTAATAATTTTTGTTTCGCTAGATGTAAAAAAGCTTATATTAAAGTCATAAGACCCTTATTTATTTTAATCAGGCTAACCATGGCTAAATTTGATAAGCTAGATCATAGTCTTTTTTTAAAACATTAAACTATAAACTAATTCAATAGAACAATTGTGAACTATTATTTACAAGACCCAAAAATTACAAGATGCTTTTTCCAGTTTTAAAGAAGGCGCCATTAAAGTTTTAAAATATATTTTATGCAATAATTTACCCACTAAATATTTACCTACAATCTGTAGAGGCAATGTAATTACATTTCATCCATTAAGGTCAACATATAACACATATAATGTGCAAATGAGTGCAAAGCGGATTCAAAATAAACTCCTAACTACGACCAGATGTATTTTTGCTTTTTATTTTTTTATTATTCTGCTTATTTCAGCCGAGTTTTTTTATTTTTTTTGAGTCTTCACGTGTGAAAAATATATACTTTTGAGAAATGTGCCCTAATTAGGTGTAAATAATGACAGGTGCAGAAGAGATCAATGTAGAGTTGCTCCAAAAGGCGGTAAAATCGTGCACCTCCAGAAAGCAAAGTGCGGATAAGCCAGACATACTTGCAGTCAGGAAATGCATGTATATATTCACACACCTATGCATGAGTCTGTGCTCTTCGTTGGGGGAGGAGTACCAAGGGCAAACATACCCTGGGTCTGAGATCCACGAGATCCACCTCCACTTCCTCTTCCATCATTTCCTCCAATGACCACACAGATCTCCGCAGGGTTGGCATCCCCAACTTTCCCATTACTTGTCCCAGGGGTCCCAGGCTCTTTCTTTACTGTGACAAGTGCTGGGCTAGTTTTAGTGATGGCTGTGGCTGAGGTAGGTGAGGGGTCATCTGTGACCCCACTTCCCGTGTCCACCTTCTCCTGCCCAGGATTAGGTGCCTCTTGAGCACTCATGACTCTGCCTCCTCTGGGCCAGTGCTACTGCAAAGAGAGGAAGACCATGAGAGAAAGACCTTACTTTATCCAATTGTCTTTTAACAGTGATATTGCAGGCCTGATTGTGGCATTATCGCTAACCTGATAAATACATGAACAACATCCACTCAACCAGGACAGAAAAAAGAAAGTTATTAAACTGCCATGGCAATACATCCAACATCTAGGAATACTTATTTGGACCTCAATGGCAGGTTTGGCGCTATGTTTGACTGAAGTACCTTGTGAGATAGATGTAATAATGACAAGCCTGTGTTCGATGCCTATTCTAAAAGTCTAAAATGAACCAATTTTTGAGACAACCACTACTTTTTCTCTAAACATAGCATCAAGAGGCTTGTGATTTGAGATGAGAGCTTAGTCTTTAGAGGGTGAAACAAGCTAACCATCAAAATGCACGAGTGACTATAGAAGCATCAGTAACAGGGTAATTTTATAGTAGAAAAACAGACAATAAAGATAACCTTTATTATCTGTAATTAGCCATGGAGCACACAGTGGCTTCATAGTTTATAGGTGACCTTTGATGACAATAAAATGCACGGCATCGGGGCACCCAAATGCTCCAATTTCAGAAATATCTAAATTACCCCACTTGCTAGTTCAGTAGAAGACTATGAAGGGCCAGGCCTTGTGCTCAGAATGCAACCAAGCAAAACAGAGTTATGCCAGGATGACTGATTTTGTGGAAAGATGGAAAATTAGTCTTCTAATAATAGCACACCAATACAACAATGAGCCTTTTCATAGCCCAAACACACCTTTTCTTGGAAATGACATGACTAGCATGTAACTACTGTACAACGGAGCTAAGAGGCCCAAGAATTAGCTCATGCTATGCTAAGTAACAGCCATTTGAGGTTTTCAGTGGGCTATCTTTTGATATGAAGCAACTAGCAAGTATAATCTGACCAATACATGAAGTCATTAATTGGATGCTTGGATGAGATGGTGGGTAGGACAAGTAATTGAATCCATGCAAAAAAAGAAAAGTTAATTCAGATTGTTTTCAGCTCCATTTTACTGTACCTTGGACCAAACATTTACAATCTAACTTTCATATTAGTGGCCAATCACTATGTTCACTCTGATAGCTAATATGCTTATTTGAGTTATGCTATGTTTTTCATAAGTCTGTTAAACTGAATTAACCACAGGCCATGCAAACCTGAAGTTTTAAAAGACGTTTTTCACATGGTTTTATTGCTACAATGATATCCATAAAGAGATGTCACACAGTTCACTTAAACAGTCAGTACAGTTGTTCAGCCATTTTGCGGTGGAAAATGAAGGCAGTGTTTACAGTATATTATATATTAAGAATGTCATGGGGTTCTAATCGATCTTGTTAGAATCACATAAACTGATTTCAGGTGAAGGAAAATTAGCTTTGTGCATGCTTTTGAATGTGACTTGCTAAATCTTAATGCAATCACGACCCCTAGTTAGGAGTATGCACACGTACATTACCAATGTGTTTCAGTTTTCTCTTTTTTTTATTTATTATCAGAAATGAGTAGCCTTTGTTTTTACCTTGACTTTGCTGTTGACTACATCTTCATGAAAGTGAACAAAGCCTGATTTCACGTGTTTTCATTTCAGGCCTCAAGGTAATAAAAACTAGGGAATTTGTGTAGACTTTTGATTCCCACTGTAGTTACAAAAGGGCAGTAAAATAAAAGGGAAAAAAGTATCAACAAACAACCAGCTATAAAAAAGGGAGAGTCAACTTTTTTTTTTTTAAACAGTTTTAAGAGAAAATATTAGTACCATATATCTATCTCAGTCAGGGTTGGCATTATGGACACAATATAGTATTTTCCAAGCAAGGTGAGGTTTCCAACAGTGGGCAAAAGGGTGAAACGTCAATCAAAGTAAATAGATATCCAAACTTGTTTTGCCTTTTTGTATGATTACCATTCATGACACAAAAACATTGGTGAAATTTCTTTCTAGTTGGAAAGTTACGTACTGAATGTTGAGTGAAAGCAGTGAATGCTGAGTGAATGTAACCAGCTACATAAAAGTTCTGAATGGGAATTATGTGTGGATTTTAGGCTACCATTATATATTGTGATGTCTACAATTACCTTGTGAAAACATATTATAAAATTTTAACTGGTGACGATATGTAAGGTATAATACCCAACAAGATGTACGTTAAACAATTTTAATGGATGAGCCCAAGAACTACCCGGCGCTTCTGCAGAATCCATTAAAATAATTAGACATACACCTCGAAGGGTATTATCCAGCTTACCATGGCCACTTGCTATATTAAAATATAAGGAGTGTTTATTCATATTTTGGGGATATTCACTCATAAAAAAGAAAAAAGGTAGCACTATCTCATTCGTTAACACACTAATTTAGAACGGTGGCCAAACACTTGTGTCAGAGGTGTCCAGTTATACTGTACATTACATGAAGATAATGGACACCCTCCAGCCAATCAGAATCAAGTATTTTACAAGGTCATGGTATAAATCACCCTATACTATAATCATCCTAACTAGGCAGAGCTATCGGAATTGGAATGAAAAAACCTTGCTTAGTGCATATGCAATTGCACATACAAGGAATTTGACTGGATGGATTGACACTTCAAAGCTTACATAATAGAAAATAGAAATAGAAAACAGTATATAGTGAAAATATATAAAGACAATAAATTTAAAAATATATTAATAAACAAGAAGAGTCTAAAAGTTTGAAATCTTTTCAAAAGGCAAATTGTTAATGTCTAGATGGTATTACATATAAGTGACTTGTTGACAAGTTGATCACAGAACAAGACAGATTTCAGATGTCGTATCAGATATCGTAGTCAAATTATGCTTGATGTTTGGACCAAGTAACACTAACTTGAGTCAAGTCCCAATCAGTGTGCAAGGGTTCAACTCTCAATGTAAAAATATTCCAATCCCCAATAAAACAAGGCAAGTCCAAATATTGCATAGACATATTGCATAATATTAAGCTAGGTTACATAACCTTGATATCATTAATAATGAAAAACTGTTGGCAACAAATTTTATTATTGATTAGTTAGGTCTGCAAGGCATATAGCTAGTTACATCACTTCACTGACAAACATATTTGGTAGATGGCAGAAGCTGTGATTACATCATTGGAAAGCCGTAAACAAACCAAGTCCTCAAAAGTATGGGAGCAATTTATATTAAATTCTTCAAAGTTTCCTCTAAAATGTGCAAAGCTGAACTGACATGGCACAAGAGCATGACAGTGATACACGAATATCTGAAAAGAAAACCATGGCAGAGGATGAAGAAGGGTCCGCACAGTAAGTTAGTATAAAATTCTAGTCAAAAACAAACAAGTATGTCACTTTCTGCTTTTCAGTGAGCTGAAAGTAGTTTGGTAAACATAAATGAAATGGCTTCATGGCATCAGTAATGTAATGTCAGCACCAGCGCAGCTACTTGTGCACCTGGAGTTTGTTTACAGTCGGGCAGCGTTTAAGACAGCTACTAGCTTGCTAGCTAAGCATTCCCTACTGATGGATCATGCCATTAGTGTCAAAGTTGGCAAGTCCTTTATTTCTTCACAACAAATTTTAAACATATCTATTCTAGATATTTTTTGAAAAATTGCCCTTTTATTTTAAGTGCCCCCAATCTCAACTGTATTCAATAGTGATGTAGTCTGTACATGCCCTTTATATCAGCATTAACTAAAATAAGGCATGTATTGATTTACATGTAAATAATGTGCTATTACGAATACACATATTGCCTTTCTCATTTCGGAAAAACACACCTCAACATAAGTGTTCTGAGGACAAATGCTACATGCACACCACAGTTATGACCGACATGCGGCCAGCATGGAAGGATTCAGAGCAATGATTCACATCCTCAGCTAGAGGTGGGAGATATGAAGATATTATATTGTCATTCACCGGTTAAAATGTCATAATATAGTATATGTACAGTATATGAAATCGTAGATACTGTAATATATAATAGTTTAAAAAGTGCTTGTCTTAAGACGAACTTATTCCAACGATATGTTTATCAGTACACTGTCATATGCTACAGTATAAGCCCTAAATACTGGAAGGGAATTATTCTCAGGTTTTAGCAAGTTTTAGCAAATTTAACAATATCATGACACATATCATGAATCGTGATAATGTCTGAAAATATCACATGATATTCTGTCCATACCGCCCACCCCTATCTTCAACCTTGGTTATACTCTTCCCTCAAGGGCAAATTTCACCAAATTGCTGGAGAGGACGTACCAGGAGGTATTCTAGGGGTGAAGAGCGCCATACAAACCGCCAACAGCAATATCGCTCTCACTACTGATGTACGGACAAGTGTAGCCGCTGAAACCTACCTTGGCATGGCATGCCAGAGACGACTGGAACATGAAGTTAATCTGCCTTACCACCATGCCAATGGAGGACAGACACACATCATCCAACATCATAGAGTGGTTGGAGGAGGTAACAACCATGTTTTAAATTCTTCCCAGCAAGATTATTGCCATTGTGCATGACAATGTGGCTGCTGCAAAAATACTGAAGGAGAAGCATGGATGGGCCTCTGTTTGCTGCACTGGCCACACCTTGCAGCTAGTGATCAATTCTGCACTGAAGCACTCAAGCATTACAAAAGCTACTGGGGCTGCAAGATGTCTCGTGGAAAACGTCTTAAAAAAAGCAAACTAGCCTGCAACAAGCTTAGAGAAAAACGACAAATGAGCACACCTGAGCACAAGCTGGTTCAGAAGGATGCAGAAGATGGAAAAGCACATTCTATATGATTAGCCCACTGCTTGAACACAGGTGGCCTGCAACCCCAACACTCATTGTCCGTCCTAGCCATCACATGGGAAAGGCAAATAGTACCTTGACCTAAAAGCTGACCGGTGGAGCCGCTTGAAGAGCTTTCCACAGCCCTTACACCCATTTGAAGTGGGGAGTAGGGAGAAATATGTCACAGTCTCTTCACTACCTTCACTTGTGAAGGAGCTATTGAAGTCCACCCAGCGGAGGATTTCCAAGTCACTGCTACGAAACGGCTTGAACAACAACCACTTTCTCAGACACGGCACCAAATCCTCGCTGCTACCCTGGACCCAAGGTTCAGGAAACTTCACGTCAGTCTCTGTCTCACTCCTCAGCTCTAAAAGCAGCAGTGAAGAAGAGAATATAGAGTGGGAAGCTGAGGACCTCCATAGCCACGTTTTTAGGAACTAAGTCTTCACATACTTTGGAGAGAACCCCCTTGCCAAGGAAGAAAATCCCTTATATTGGTGGAAGGCTTAATACCCCACTTTGGCCAGGCTAGCCAAGTCCTACTTATGTTTCCCTACCACCTTAACACTATGTCCCCCTCTTCTCTGCAGCAGGCAACATATGTGCTAATACCCCTTTTACACCAAAGCAAAAGGCCAAGTCGGACCCAGGAAGTCATTG
The DNA here is from genome assembly GCA_900302305.1 of Polymixia japonica. Taxonomy (NCBI): domain Eukaryota; kingdom Metazoa; phylum Chordata; class Actinopteri; order Polymixiiformes; family Polymixiidae; genus Polymixia; species Polymixia japonica. The sequence continues at coordinate 1,158 of OMKK01036022.1, read as the reverse complement.
GTGTTAAAAGGTCAACCTTCTAGACTGGGTCACTACAGCTGAACTATGCTCATGCTACTCATGCCCTGATCACATGTAGCAGCATTGTGGGCTGATCATAACACTGGTCAAAACACGTCAATAGCAGGGCTGTATGGTGACATACTGACATAAATAACTTGCATAGTCAGTGGCTACTAGGGTTGGACAGTATCCAATTCTTTATACCTATAAACCGTCCCCAAATCTTTGCGGGGTATATGGTATTACTGGCAAATTAAAAAATAACGCTGGAGGGGAATGGAGTGAGCCACCACCTCTCATCAGTGTGGCCAAATCCGAATCACACTGATGACGTTTCTGGTCTAAATTTTTCGAGGCGATCACAACTAAATAGTGTATTTAAAAATAGCAGACATTACTAGTTGCTAGGGAGCCGTACACATAAGATGCGTTTCAGATTTCCAGCACGCTGGTTTTCAATTAATTTGAAGATTAGAGCAACAATGTGAAAGGTGAAAATGTGAAACAATGTAATATTTGCTGTTACACTGAATGGACAAACAGCTCCAATTTTGCTCGGACATTTTATGATGGTACTGAAACGGACACCGTTGTTATTTCTCAAATACCCCTGGATACTGTACTACCGTGATACTGCCCAACCCTAAAGGCTACAGAACGCTCCTTTCCCATGCTGTAATCGCCCATGAACACACCGCATGCACACACTGCTGGAGAGAGACGTCAGGTGAAGGAGAGTGGTAAGTGGGGAATTTAACTGTTTCCCTATTCACAATGTGTATGAAATGCTAGTTATTTTTCCCATGCTTCACTACAATGACCTACGTGATCAAATGTGCACGTTATGTTATGTTTAACAAACATGATGATATGAATGTATCTATCCAATAGAATAGCAAATTAATTACTGAATGTCGTAATTGGATTCTTTATTTTGCTATAACTTTAAAGTTCATTTCAAAGATGTTATGAAGTGAAGTTTTGTGTAATTCAGTTTCACTTCACCGACAATCTGAATTTACTCAGGTGACACATTCTGACCTCTGGTATATACCTCTGAAAGCATTTGACCCCAGAGGTAACAGGTAAGAAAATCAAAGGGGAGTGATATTTTGGCATATATTATATCATGTAGGGCATTACAGTGAAGCAAGG
>OMKK01036021.1:0-11533 GCA_900302305.1 Polymixia japonica | reverse complement strand
CAGCATACAAATTGCAAAACATAATTTCACAAAAATTTAAATAGATATTTTAAAGGCAAATATATATTTACAAATCGAATCTAAGGTGACACCATTTCTTACATTATTTCAAATTATGTGAAATAATAATAATAATAATAATAATAATAATAGTAATAATAAACATATCCTTAACCCAGAAACGACCGATTTAAAGAAAAGACCATTGTCAAAATTCTGCATAATTGTGTTCTCTGTCCCTCCAGACAGATCAGTTTTACCTTGAGAGCTCTTGGCTTTTTCGCTTGATTTGTCAGCGCGATTAATCTGCTGCGAACCAGCCCAGGAAAAAAAGCAGGACAGACAATTTACCCCAAACAGCAAATCACAACCCTCCCGCAACACCCGAATATTATCAACCACAACCCTCCTGCAAGACCCGAATATTATCAACCACAACCCTCCTGCAAGACCCGAATATTATCAACCACAACCCTCCTGCAACACCCGAATATTATCACACAGGCGCAGAATGATAGTATTTTACAGGGAATCCGCATGAAGGCCCATAGTAACACATTACAACTATAGTTACAACAACCGCATAGCCCCCCCACCCCACACACACACACACACACACACACACACACACACACACACACACACACACACGCATCTAGAAAACAAACGCACACGCCCAGCACACACGCGGAAGCACCAGACACACCAGTAGGGGGCGTGGTCTTAACGATGCAGACGTTTCCAGTGGCGCTGACAGAGGTCATGACCTTGTGGCTCTTCGCCTATCATGCTCTGCCTGCGGACCGCACTCAGTGAGTGACAGGAAGGGATAAACACCAGCAGTTACGGTCAAACTCTTAACGTGGCTTTTTTTTCTTCTTACAGTAAGGCGAGTATTTTAAGTTGTGGGAACCTACGTTATGCTAACAGACGGCAGCCGTGTGGATGTGTAAAAGTGATACCCCCACTTTTTCCGTATTGATGCTAACAGCAGACAGAAGAGTCAAACACCATCGCCTACAACTTCAGCAATAGCTAAGAGATATGACTTGTTACTGCGGATAAGTTAGTGTTTTCGTTTTTCCAAAGGGTCTAATTGGTCAGATATGAGACAAGTACTGGACGTGTGCCCAGCCCTGTTTGAGACCGCAAGGCCCCTTTGGTCTGATTACGATAATAACTGCAGACAATGCTAAGCCATGGGCAGACGGCAGGGATCCCGTATCCAATATACAGTGGTTAATGACTGCCAACTCTACATAGACAAAATGTAGTGCCTTGCGATGCTGATATTCGTTCATATTGGGTCTGATTGTGTGTGTGTGTGTGTGTGTGTGTGTGCATTGCATGTGTCTATGTGCTTCCCAGTTCCCATGTGCACATTCCCTAAATTTCTCAGTGAAAGCAGTTGTGTCTTGGGTTTTTTTGGTCTTTTTTTTCTTTTCTTTTAAGATGTTAGCTCTCTTTGGCATACAGTTAAGTTTGAGATCCAGTTTGTACTTTGGCATATGCATAGCAACAATTTCTCAGTCAGTAATTAAGTATTCTCAGTTTGACACAAATGGAAAAGTTGGCTTTGCAGAGACGTGTTCATTTTAATTAGCTTGCCTTACTGCTGAGACACCAGCTGAAGTTGTCTGTTTCATATAGTTAACACAGCTGCTCTTGACAAATAGACTGACCAGGCGAATAAGTGAAAGCTACGGACCTTTATTATTATATTGCTTCACGTCTTACCTTGCCATGAACCACTGTCATTAGGGATGAAACGAGCTCTCCAATGAAAATAACTTGTAAAGGACCAAGACCAGTATTTGATTTATTATCTTTTTATTCTTATTTCACTTTTTAATTGCGTGAGAACTAATCAACATCAGTCCTCTTTTGCTGTAGCTGAGTTGGTAATAATGAAGGACGAGATTGCTTTGATTTATGACACTTGAGAACTAGGCTGTTGGGACATGGCAGCTGATTATAATTCCACTGTATATATGGCAGTTGGATTAACAACAGTACTTTGTTGTCACGAGTGGAAAGTGGAGGCCCGCTTATTTATAGTAGCCAGGGGTCATACAGACGTTTTGCCATGGAATGATTTGTTCCAAAGTATTTTGTTTCAGTCTCTTATCAACACATTAATTACGAAAGACACTGTAATCACGCCACGCATGTGTCAATCATGCGTATATCATCAGAGAACTTCAGTCCAATCCTGTCATATAATATGCAGTGTCAGTTGTTTGCTGTTATAGCAATGTTGAATATGAAGTGGGATTGAAAAGTTTTGTTTATCCAAATGAGATGTCCGCCATTTAAAAAAAAAAAGACACATAAACATACTCTCAGGAATTGACTGACAAACTTACTACAAATTATGGCCGTTTAATGAACTCAAATCACCTCTCATACTGTACTGTGAATGTAGGCCTCTCTACCGCCCTCTGGTGAACCAATACCAACACACATTAAATGGGTTAAAGGGGAAGTTCACTTCAGAACACTTCTGGGCTGCTTCATTTTTTGTCCCAAACTACTTGAGCGTATGGTTAAGTTTAAATAAAAATGTTAACCTTTATTTTCTTGTTATAAAATGGTTACGTATAGGCACTCCCCCTACCTGGTAAAGTTTAGGTAAAAATCTTTGGAGGAGGCCTTAACACAAGCAATGGCGTCTAGAAATTGTCCAATGAAATCAATTGTAAGGGTTCGCCACAACTGCGGAGCGTGGTTTGCGCTAAACCTGGGGTTTAGTATGCACCGCAGACAATTTTCAAGTCAGTTGTTAGCTTTTTTAGGTTTTCGTACTTTTCAATGAAAATGCTTTTCTGGATGATATAAAATGCACTCCAAACTATATTTATATACAGTGTCATTAATGTTTCGGCAATGAATTTATAAATAAATGCAATGAAAACAAAGATCTATTTTTGGCAGCGCAAGTTCACGTAGTGTGTAATCCGGTTTCGGTAAATATTAACCAAATTAAGTAACTGATCAGAATAAAAATGCAGAAACTTTCATTAGAAGGACAATATCAGTCATGGGAAGCAGGGACATGTGTTTACGATGTATATAACATGGAGTTTGATGTTGAATGGGGCGTCTATGGAGTAGTCATATTGCCTACACTGATATTGAAGCAGTCAATGTAAAAACTGAACTTCCTTCAAGAGTTCTTGGGCTAATAGATTTAAACAATAGAAGGCTATTGGCTTGTCCAATTTCATACATCGCTAGATAAATAAGAAACATATCATCTCGAGGGAAGGATTCTTTGGAAGACACTCAAAAAAAAAACAGAGAAAGAGTTCGAGTTTGAAGGCCAAACACATTGTTCTCTCCGACGTATTTGTCAGTGCTTTAAAAGAAACATCGGAACACATGAAAGTAAAGGAGACGGATCCGAGGCTTTCGGTGTCAAGTAACACACTTGAATCTTTGTATGGACTTTAAACCTAGCTCCGTTGTCGGTCCGACTTCCACACAAGGGTTAGTCAGTGCCAAAGCACACAGCTGTCTCCCATCAACCCCCTGCCCCGCGCCGCCGCCCCGCCCACCACAGCTGCCCGCTGTTCTGCCCGGCGTGCCCGTTCCCCTCGGAGCGGGCGGAGACAGGGGCCGGGGGATCAGGACTCTGTTGTTCACCGCAACAGCTGGCAATTTGCTCTGTGTTTTGACGATGACGATGACGATGATGAGGGATAACAAGCACACAAGCACACACGAGGCCGCGCACGTACACACACACACACACACACACACTGATTTCATCAGATCAGAGCTGCCATCACATCACAAGAACAATGACAATTGTGTACAGGCTGCCAAATTGCGCAACGCATTCGAGTGTTTCTCTGGTGTATTTGTTGGTGATGTTGCTGACAAGAACATCCCCTTGTCTCAGTGATTAATAGATAAATTCCAGCGCTGTGTTTTTATAGATATTTTATTATTTGCCCTCATCTATAATAAAACAATATGTACAACACGTAAACATGTAGTGAATACAGCTTTGTCTTAATTGTAGGTGAATCATGATGTGGAAAACAGATTCGGTCCCTTGGCAGTATTTTGCAGCTCTCAATCTTGAACCGCATTGATGTGAGTTCGTTCTCACGCTGGTTAATCAAACCCGACAAGTGTCGAGAGTGTTGTGGCTTCAACAGGGTGTGTCTCTCTAATGTAACCGCAGTTTACAATGTGACTCACTTTATTTTTGGATTCATTTCTCTCGAAAGCGGAGCCAATCGCCCGTTCGATATCAATGCACGTATTACATGTTGGTAGGCGCTTAAAACACAACAAAACAAAACACAGGTTTAGACGTTCACTTAGAGCGGGTTCTAAATGTTTATCACGCATTTGTTTTACCTCGCGGAAGCACAAGAAGGGAACGGTTTTGAAAGCGACATCTAGAGCTATGTCTGCTCGGTGAACACGTACACGAAGGCTGCGCGGGGAGTGCTGCTTTCATGCCTCTAGCTGGAGTGAAATGGCAGGGTATAGATATTGACTGATGGGTCCTGGAACAGATGATATCGGTGCACACCAGATGTCAGTCCCAGGTTGGCTGAGGCCAAAGGCTTTTTTTTTTACTGCGAATGCGCCAGAGCCCCGGCTCCCTGGCCGAACCCGAAGCCCTTGGGACCGAAGTTCTTTGCATAGCAGGCTGTGAATGAAATGACATAAATTAAGAAATATGGCCCTGTGGTTAATGCATCGTATAATTATATCACAACACAACAGGAATAATGTATTGCAATATATTTTCCTCAACTCATGCAAGAATTTAGCATTTTGTGTGTTTTTACTTATCTAGAATGCTAGAAATCAGTTCTCAGTAACAGTCTAGAGAAGAGTATAGGGGATACAGACCTTTACAGTAGATCTCTCCATCTTTGTCAGCTAGGGTCGTGGACTCCAGTCCCTTGCCACACTTGGCACAGCGAAAGCAGCCCTTATGCCAGGACTGGATGAGAGAGCAGAGTGATGGTTTAAGGACCGGCCTTCACAGATAAGGCAACAACAGGATATCCCTGGATAACCGTTTAAGGCCTTATCCACGGATATTTTGCAAAACAAACATTTTCGTCTACGTTTTGGCCTCTCATCCACACTCAAACAGCGTTTTAGGTCACTAAAATAGAGATTTTTTAAAACGCCTTCTAAAGTGCAGACTTTTAAAAACTCTGGTTTCTGTGTATCCATGTGGACATGTGGACATGTGAAATGGACCGTTTGGGAAACGGTGACGTCACATCTCAATTTGCACAGGCCCACTGTTGCTTTGTGTAAACAACAACAACAATGGCGGATATATTCCTGTTAAATAAATAAAGGTGAAGAAACAGATGTCAAATAACTATAAATAAATAAATAATTAGCTACTATTGTTTATGTTTTTAAGTCACTACAGCCACAGGAAAATAAGTTCAGTACACATGCTCAGAATGTTCTTCTCTGGTATTTGACGTATCGTTGATGTACACTTTATCGCCACCTACTGGTCCGATATGCTTGTTTGAGTCATTTAGTTGTTTTTGCGTTCTCGTGTGTACGGAGGTATTTTGTAAAACGAAGGTCGTGTGGACAGAATTTGTTTTTAAACGGAGGGGGAAAATATCCGTATTAGTGTGGACAAGGCCTAAGTTGACGGCTCCAATTGTAAACTGTTAGGTTTCAGTCCACTGAGGCAGTCTCACTGCCCAGTGGATTAACTCAAAATTGAGATAAGAACATCCTATTTTCTTACATTGCCACCCCCGATAACCTTCTCTGCCGCATAAACCGCTTTGCCGCATCGTGGACACACATCGGAACCTCCTGCTTTTTGGGCAAACTTGGAGGCATTTGGGTTATTTGTAGGGCGATGGGACGCTTGCCTGTTGAGGAGAATGACATCTTTGATCAGGATTAACAACGTAATGCGTTAAAACGTAATATGTTTCACTTTGTGATGTATCCGTGCATTGCATAGTTGTGTACTGTACTTGACAAATATATGAAATGTCAGGAATTGTAAACGCTTTCCTTACACTTCAGGCTTGATTCCAAGTCCTTCTCCTGTGTCCATACTCAGGGTACCTGCACCACCACCAAAGCCGTAGCCTTTTGGGCCATATTTCTTCCCGTAGCATGATTTGCAGTATATCTCATCCACATGGACAGCCACTGTTGTACTGTCCAGGTTCTTCTTACACACCACTTAAGAACAAGAAGGGAAGGGTAAAGAATAACATTTGTAAAATGCAAGCGAGTAGTCAAATCTTTTTCCTACTTCAATCCACAAAGATCTACAGCAAACCATCTGCTAGTTTGGCTATTTTAGCGTTACCTTCCCAAAATCCGACCCTTGACATTTCAGACTGTTTACTAAATACGTTCCCCCAGCGTCTCAGTGTGACGTTGTACAAAATACATTAGTGTGCTACTACACGAGTAGTTGGCTGTAGCACTTCTCAATGGTAAGTGGGAGTCATGAATCGTCCTCTCCCATATAAGGAAGGCCGAGCATGTGTCACAGGCTTCCACTGTCTCCAAATAAGGGCAGAGACGTCTAAAGTAAAGATGCTGTATTTCCAATCATGGTGCCAAATCTTCTGCATTCCATCCTGGCACTTCTTGTCAGTTCGAAGCCATTTATGTATTCCAGGTCAGTGGAACCCTGAAACGATGACCTCAGAACACACATACTTACTGCACAGAAAGCAGGATTTGTGCCAGCTCTTCCCCTCGCACTGCACTTCCTCGGCAAAGTAGACGGTTTTTTGACAACAGCCGCATTTGTTTCCTCCTCCGAAAGGCATTCTGTGGATATACAACAGTCAGCTGTATACGTTCTTCGTACGCTGCATAACTTTCTGACGTGAAGCGCAGGCTATGCAATGTGTCAGGTAGTGTGTATACTGTGTATGTGACCAGTACGTAGACCATATGCAAGACTCTCCTACAAAAGGGAAAGTCTCAGTTTGTAATAGCACACTGCTTTTTCAATCTCGTCTCTTAGTTCAGCCTACGGGAATAGATGGATATCTGGAAAAACCATCCATCCCTAATTTCAAAGTGCAAAGTGCCTGTTTCTGTTGCTTAGATAGTTCCAAACCATAGAGGTGACCCGCTGCCTGAACAAACTCTGTAAGGTCGACTTATAAAAGTCACAGATGAGCTGCAAAACTAACAACAACCTCCTCAGCGGAAAATATATCAGTCAAGGATCATCATTAAAACAAAAAGTCAGCAATCAATTACGTCACGCGGGATAAACAGGAAATTCTCTGAATTTCATTCTGTAATTACACATTAACACTTCCTGACCTCAACCAGCCCATCAGGCTGTGCTACCACGGTCACAGCTCTGACATTTAAGATAATAAATGAATAAAATAAGCCTTTCTAAACAATTTAATCCTGCATTGTCTCCAGCAAAGGGAAATGTATAGTTTTGGAAACAAAAACACTTGTTTGCCTTGTTTAGATTATCAGCGATGAATCACTTTGAGTATGAGTATTTCAAGGTGGATGCTGGTCATTTCCTGCTGGTCATTCATCTGTTCCCTTTCCTGGTGTTGCTCAGGAAATAGACTTGCAGTACACACCCTTCCAAAGCTGGGCCTTAACAGGAATTTTCCATATTTCTCTACTTCGGGTAATACATGAGTTATGTGCGTCAGCCTACATACAGGAAGATAATTCTCCAACGACAAATCTAGAGATCCCTTTCTGTCATCCTCTTTAGTACTTAAATGTCTCAGTTTGCTTATAAAGTGCCATATTGTGTATTGCCACAGGACCTTAGTAAAAGCTGCCACACACAGTGTCATATGTGCTGTCATAAAGCACTATAACTATTTGCATTTTTCAAGTGTGACAGTAAGTCCTCTCAAAAGTATGTAAATCAGCACCGCTGTAATTGGAATAAAAGTGTCTGACTCTTAAGTCCATACATCCGTTGCTAGGAGAGTGGTTGTTACAGCATTTAATTAAACACCATTTCAGTAACGTCCAAGAATAAATAAATAAAAGCAAAAAGAGCACTGCATTACACTTTTCAAGAAAGACCTCTAAGTGCAAAACGTACTGAAACAAAATCAACATAACAGTTCCCACCCATCGTGTCACTCCACCGTAAAAACCTGCACTAATCACTGAGATGTTCTGAATGTTTTTTTTTTCATTGTATCTCAACAACTATTGAAGCCGTTGTCTTACCTGTAGAAGGCTGTAAGGCTGCTCCTCTCTACAGCTGCAAAGTGAGGCTTGGACACTATGGAGCTGGGAAGAGGCACTAGTTTGATAAAGTCAGCTGGAGGGTGGCTGGGTGAACACTACGTCTGGAGCTGGAGGAGGAGCCAGGGTACCCAGACAGAGGCAGAGTGATGCAGGGAGGGAGGCAGACAGAAAGCAGAGTTTGTGATGGATTAGGACGCAAAAGGAATGAGATGAGAGGGAAACGGGGAGGGACTGAGAGAAAATGCACAACCTCCCACTGGCCTGAACTGTGCTGAAGGTTGAAACGCAGAGTTATTAAATTGCTCGCCCAGTTGATGGATTGCATTCATATTAACTTATGTTCTGAAAAATAATTCATACTAGAAAGACAAAAAGAAATACAATCTATTTGACTATCTCAACTTTTGGCTAAATCTAAACATGTTTGATGTAGATCACCTTTTTGGAAGTTTCACATACAGGCCTGCTATATTTCATATTCACAAACATTAAAAATTGTTTCAAAGTAAAATAACATCCTCGATGCATTATATCATAATGTATGATATGAAGGTCAGGTCCAGGTCCAAAGCAGATCCATATATCCAGCAGGTGGGCTGTTCTGTAGCTGACCCAGTGCTCTGAACCTCCCTGTGGAGGCGGTGAGCCTAGTAGATGGCTGGACCGTGTATGGTCAATGTGCGAAATTGTGGCCAAAAGCCTTGTCGCTAGAGCGCTTTTAATTTGAAACGGATACATCGGCCAATTGGGAAACTCCAACACTCGGCCGACCAATGGTGTGACAGATTTCACAGGGCTGTCCAGCCAAAAAATTGAATTCCTTTGTGTAGAAAGGTTTAATGCAGTCACTTAGGAAATAATTGAAAACAAATTCTCTCGCTTCAGTTGGCCAGTTCTGGTTCCAAGTTTCATGTTAAACCGAGTGAAGTGAAAGTGAATTGACTCCAGCCCTGTCAGACATAAACATTCAACACCAGTTTGTTAGGCTAGACAGTTGACCTCTCAGTTTATAGTAACAATAGTAATTGCCGGAGAGTCCTCCATTTGACATTTTCACACAGAAGTCGGCATAGTGGATTTGATTTCACTGCTCTTTTCCACTGTCCTTGAGGAATACTCCTTCTCTGTAAACCGAGTGTAGGATGTGTGCAAACGTCTCTCCGGTGCTATTCTGCCCAAGTGGACAAATATAACAAACACAGAAACTGCCTTGTGGCGTAATAAGGAGGAGCAGCAGCGGGGACATTAGACGGAGCCTCCCTATAAAACACTCCAGTCTAAGGATTGCAAATGCCATCTCGCTGCCTTACAAGGTGTTTGTTATGATGTGCATGGCCTGGCCTTGTTTGCTCTGCGCATTACTCACTATCTCTGGAGGCCCGGGGCCTGTAGGAGAGACAAATATGAGCGTGTGTCTGTGATTCAGAAACAGGTCAATCTGAAAATCCCCCTCTTCGTTTTTTTTGATGTACCACACCTAATTCGCTCATGTAAAGGAACATGGAGTAGCTGCAGCTAGCTAGCTAGCTAGCTGAGAAGTAACAATTGGTGTATTAGATTATTTGAATGTATGTTCATTTCTGCATTACTGCCTGTTTGATGGCATACACTACTCTAAATATTGACCTCAGAGGACGAACCCATTGATTTTACATCAAGGACTAAGCGTCCTGGATTGAGTAGTCCCTATCTAAACAATACACCTCATTCATTCTTATAGAAAAGATAACATCAGGAGCAAGACACGGTACGATGGCACTGGCGCTAGCTGCTCCTGTGCTCTGATATAGAGATGTGGAAAGATAAACCAGGAAACCGCTCCTTATTACACCGTGTCCAACACTAAGAACAAAAAAAAAAAAAAAAAAACGTTCTCTAAATCCCTGCAAAACAAAATCAAATTTGGAAAGCAGCAACAAATCTCTCCAGAAAGCTGCTCTTCATCTTTGTCAGATTTTGACGAAGCGCAACCGCTACGAAGCAGTGAGAGTGATAGGTTGGCAAATGCTTTCCGGAGCACTGAAATAACCCCCCAAGCACACAGACACAAACCTTTATCTCGCTCACTTGACACCGCGTTGACTCACACGCCATCGTCCGTGGCAACACGAGTATTATGTCAAGAGATCCTGCTCTCGTCATCTGTGTCTCATCAGGAAATCGTTGGCAAGGTGCCCTCGAACAACAATATTCTATTGTATACAAAGTAGTTGGTTTCTAGTATATATATGACACAACAAAATACGTACATTTATCTCATCCAGAGCAAGCGCCTTGCTCCAGGGCACGTAGACAGGATGTGCTTGTCGCGTCGAACCTGCGACATTTTCATCACGGCGCGGTAAATCCTACCGCTACGCCATCTAATGAAATAAAACATAAAAGCACAGTTCTGTATTTTATGAAGCTTTTATTCCATGTCTGGGTATTATTTTATTTTATTTTTATTGCTTAGTCATATAGTATAGTACATGGGATGCTAGCGCTTCCAGCTAGGCTTGGATAACGCCCTTCGATCGAGGAGGATGAGGAGAGGTGAAACTGATAGGGAAATTACCCTGGGGGGGGGGTAGGAGGAGGACGTATAGCTGACGGAAAGCGATGGTCCGTACCCTCCTGCCTGCTTCTTTCCAAGCCCGCCAGGCCCTTCACCATCATAGGAAGAGACACTTATGAACTCAAGGCTCCTATTTTTAGCCCACCGTTGGCCAACACTAGCCCTCTGTGTCTCTGCTCTGTGGACATCCGCCCTGGCTATAGTTGTGCACATGTGATTGTGTTCATGAGGAGGAAGAGCGAGAAAGAGTGAGAGAGAGAGAGGGAGTGAACGAACGAGAGAGAGACAGCCAGAGAGAGAGAGAGAGAGAGTCTGTGGATTAATCCTAAGGAATAGAAGAAGACAAGATAAGAGAGGAGGACGGCACTGGGCTGCGGTCCATCCGTCAGAGTACATCGGAGCAGCAGTGATTAGGTTCTGTATCCATCCCCGGTTCTTGCATTTGAATTGACTGGAAGCCAGGACTCCTTCTCCTCTGGTAAGTGTCTCCCTCTGGCAGCGTTTAGTACAGCAGCTTTGCCAAGTTTACGTCTGTCAGGTGAGGGAGGAAACAGCCAACGGAGGTGAAGCCGGGAACATGTTGGCAGCTGGCTTGTCAATGTATGTGGTTGTGTGTTTAGTGTGAGTGAGCCATGTTTTGGTTGACGTTGGTTGACTTGATCTATCTCAAATTAATACTTTATGGAGACAGCTAAGTTAGTAGAGTGTGTGCTATGAATTTGCATGTATGTGTGTTAGTGTGTGTTT
>OMKK01036016.1:0-11765 GCA_900302305.1 Polymixia japonica | reverse complement strand
GTTGAGTTGACATCTACTGGGCAACCTAGGCCTGCAACAGAGAAATGACCCACGGAAAACTAATTGGTGTATGACCATTCTCAGCACCAGGTCAACATTGGTGCAGTATTCACTGAATGGAGAGCACTGAAAAACAGAAAAACAAATAGCTAGCTACATTATTGTTGCGCTAGTAAGTGAATTGTTGGCAGCATTATTATTATTACAAATACATTTAGTAAAAAAATTGTAAAAAATGCAAAATACATCATGAATTCATCAACCTGGGTTTCAAAATATTTATATGGCAATTATGATGTATTGAATTTGAAAAGGAATCGTTTCGTTCCTTGAGGCAGACTACTTGTTTTGCTTTGTCATTTTCACGTATGGCGCCCATCATGACTACATGGCCGTTAGCCGTTAGCCATTAGCTTCGGACAGGATATGGCCAACATTAGCTAACACAAAACACAACTTTCCCAATACTAATAAATTCTTGAAAGACTTGGATATGTTTTCTTTACTTGCTTTGTGGTAAGTTTTTTCAGGATGTCTCTGTGCTTTCACACAGCTGATGGAAATGCACCTCATTTGTGTGTTTTTTTCAAAAGTTCGCACAATATTTGCTTGACAGTGGGATGTCAAATATAGATAGGCCTATTGACATGCCCAGCAAGAGAGGTTGCATGTGGACACACTCAGTGTCAGTCTAGTATTTTTGGTATCCTGAGATCATGAAAAGATGCAACATAATGATGTACTTCAAAGCAGTTTAAAAGTGCACATGAATTATAACCTATTGCAGCTGAATCCTAAGAATCACTTTTTGATTGTATGTTGTGTTACTTGGGCTCAAGTTATATTATATAAATATATAAATATTCATAACCTACAAATATGTATAACCTACATAGGCTTATAACCTAGAAATGCTGGCCTTGTGTTCAGTGTTCTAAATAAATATCACATCTACCTCTGCCTAACTACAAAATCAAAATCTCAAAGCTGCTATGTGAGATATTCTGACTGTGAAGTAGTGAAAGGGAATTACAACAAGCCGTTACAGTTAAAAAAACAAGATGGACTTTCCCCTCCCCTGCAGCACCTCTCTGTCAATCCTCTCCTCTGTCCATCAAACTTCACACGCTACAGATGCCCAGATTCTTGGGAAGAGTTCAGACTCAGGCCAGCGATGTAAACACGGTTTAGAAAAGAGGGAACATGCTGGTCGACCCAAAGGTGCAGACACTTTTTGCGAAGATCATATTTCACTGAATCTTCACATTGTACACAGTCTTTTTATGTTATGTTAACATAAAATAACTTCAAAATACCACACATAGCAGCTTTAAAATACAAGTATATAGTTTTACATGAATGTTAATGTGCTCATGGTGCACACACATGGGTGCCTTCTGGTTTTGCATTATTAATGTATTTACTCACACCTGCACCATGATGTAAAGGATCCCAATGTCAACATCTGCTTTTGCCAGTTGAGAAATGGTAGTGCTCTGTGGGATGAGCCAAAATGGCCAACTGATATCCATCCAGGAAGTTGCCATCTTTATGCACCAACCCTTTAATTTGTACAGGCAGTGGGTAGCTAGCATATAACACTAGTAATGGTTAATATAATCAATGTCAATATATTAAATATTCTTCTTCTAGCTTGTTGTCTAAGTCAATTATTAGGTTCAGACTGTCTGTAAACTAACGTTCAGTGCAATTGAGCATTCAGGGAATTTCATGAATCCAGAACAAAGGCCAAGTGAGGAGTTCTTGTCTAAGTGAAAAATGGGATTGCTTTGTGTTTGTCCCTAGGCTTGTGTACCAATAACTTCAAAACATCAGAGATACAGCAAATATAGCTGCTCCCTGAACTCCCTTTTTGAATAATGAAGGAGAAAAAAACCACAATGCAACAATAAAGAGCAAACATTCCATGGTATGTTTCATTCATTCATTCATTAGGGACATCAGCAACGTAGCATCAAGACGCCTGTCAGCCAACCATCAAAGTCATCTATAAACAAATCTATTCAAATAATTTAAAATATCTTCATATATATTAGAAGAATGTATAAATAAATAAATGTATAGACACTTGGACGGATAAATACATAAATACTCATTAAATTGCCCTTGGTGCATACTCTGTGACCTGTGCATGTATGTGCATATCAGTCCTTTAAGTCATTTTACCAGAGTGCTTTGGTAAAGATATTTACCCTTTTCTGTTTTGCTCAAAATACATCCCCCCTAGGCAAACCTGCAGGCGTGCGCCGTGACAACCATAAACAGCGCTCCTAGCATCACACCCTACTGCGGCTGTGAACCCGACAACGTGTTTCTCACCCCCCAGGTTGCTTTCACGCGTTACTTTGTTTTTTGAATTTCAAATGCTTTATGATTTAACATTTGAATCAGGCAGTTTAATAACCCCTTCTAAAGGGGCTGATGGGAAAAAAAAGTGAATATTCTACACATTCTAGCTACACAGATACACAGGTGACGTTGAACATGACCTGTTCTAGTTCTATTCAGATTAGCAGTACCTCATATCAAGCCTGAATAGTTTACACATCAAGGTAGCTGCTTAGACAAGCTCTATATAGAAAGGGGTAGAAAGGTCACTGGAGCCAAATTAAAAGAAAAGGTACAAGCACATGGTCTGTCGAGCAGTCTTTTCCTTATCTAGTTAACATGTGCACTCTGTTGAGATCCTCAGGTGATTGCTTCGTGGGTTGGGGCAGAAGGCTGTAAATCATACCTGACGTGGCAGGATGCAGAAAAACCCGAAGCTGGTAAAGGTCTTGTTAACTGTGGCAGTCAAAGACGCAAAGAGGGCTTGGAGAAAAACGTACGTCGGTTTTCCCCCGAACCAATCGCAAGGCCGATGTCGCTCAGCTGTTTTTACTCAAACTTGGACGGATGCTTAATATCACATACCAAACTTGATACATGATATCAAACTTGAGGTTATTAACGCTACATATTAACGATTTGAGGCTTTGTTTCCAGGGGCTTTATAGAATTTCCTTATGTTCTGTTTTTTATGACAGCCTTTGATCTTATTTTTAAGACTGCTAAACGAGCTCATCCTCTTTGCGATACCCTCCGCCACTACAACCTCAACCTTGTCGTTACGCTCCATTCTGTAGCCTGAAAGCTGCACCAAACCTTCTTTCTCATAGGGTACGTTTGGGTGTGTCCTATGTAAACAGTCAAAGAAGTGAAAGAAGCAGTAAAGGATTCACTATTTTTTGACCTAACTAGCAACTCTCTGGTACACTCTCCAAAGAGTGTGCTACTCGTAACTTTGATTTGCAGGGTTAGCCAGGTAAGGCAATGCCCCTGGAGCTGGCAGAAGTTAGGTTTTTCCTCAAGGATACTTCGACAGCTATAGGATACTTTGGTATCCTTTGAGTATCACGATGTGCAACACCGCTGTTGACCAACTAGTTACATTACCAGTCTAAAATTCTCAATTCCTCTAGCTTGTCCGGGTAGTATTTTGTATACATTGTACAATAATTGGAACCCAGTTACAGACTAAAGTATTATTCTATAGGTTAATGTAATAAAATGTTATTAGTGTGTTTGGATAGGTAGTTAAGATATAGAAGTTAAGATTATGCTTTATACTATTTTAGGCTTTTAGCGTGTTAGAAGAAGAGAGTATGCAGGTTAATTTAGTTTCTTAACAAAATGTGAGCCCCATAGTGTTTAACATTTATTCCAAAGGGAGGTATTTTTTCAAGAAGCCAAAAGGATGTGTGACGGGCAATAAATCCTCAGCTAAGATCTCTGGAGCCTCGCAGAGGTTTCAACACATACTAAAAAAACGAGCCCTGGGCTATAGTGTGAGAGAAATATTAGCTGTACTCTTCACCTGAATAATGCACAAGGTTAAAGGTTATGATGGAATTTCCACTTCTATGAAATTGAAGAGAGAGGAAAGGTGAGGAAAGGTCCAATGCAATTACCTTCATTCATAACACTATGGAACCATGCTAATTACTTGATGTATTAATAACTGCCCTTGCTGGTGTAATTCAAGGCCTGTACTGCATTTCCATCATTAACATTCAACCTGTTAAAAATGTCAGGAATTATTGGAGTTGTTTGTAAAACTGCACAAACCATCTGTGTGGGAATTATGGCAGTAGGGTATAGTTATAGTTGCAGTAGGGTATGGATTCATTTTTGTCCTATTCCCCTACTGAACATTCTGTTTCTGTTTAACGGTTCGATCGGTTGATATTTACATTTTCGTGACTGGACACATGAGAAAAGTCCCAATCAACACGATCCAGCACAGATGCAGTGACGAGTCTGGAGTATTTCTTAACGTACCCACGGGCCAGCCCATTCAAATCATCCTGGACACGTTAAGCTGGGGACACACTATACGACATTTAGAATGATAGCAGACTGTGAGAGGACAGGGCACACTGCACACTGCACACAATTTATATAATTGTGATGGTACCGATTGACACCAGAAGATAAGAGATTAGAGTCCTTAACCCTCACACACTACAAGATAATCATTGTGACCGTTCATCACGACCCCCGAGATCTGCTCAGACCGGCGCCGACTCAGCCTGATCTTGAAAATCAGCCATGATGGTCAAATTGTCACTAAAACCGGGCATCAGGTGTAATAAATGCCCCATCAAATGCTTTCAGTGATGTGCGTGTGGCTACAGTAGACTGTCTGGTAAATGACTTGAGAGAGCTGCTACTATTATTATCATTGCTACTATTATGTAATCATGCATGATGTTGTAAGGATAGGATCAGTTATTTCAATGATACAATATATAATAAAACATACACGCTGATATACACAATGAATGCAGTTATACTCATACAATTATGTATCATTTATCATTTTTGTAATTTTTGTATTTGTAATATTTTGTATATTTTTGATTATCTAAATAACACTGTACTAAATAACAGCCTGATATAAATTTTTAACTGGCTATATAATTGAGGTACCTGCAATGCTTATTTTTCTTATATTTTCTCAAATCAGTTTATTGCAAGGACATTCTGTCATAACCAATTACAATCTGACTACATAATCCACACTTTTACCACTGCATTTCACTATGTAAATCTCTAGAATTATTATTTAAAAAAAAAAAAAAAATTTGATACAGTCTAATCAAAACATTTGTCTATAAGCTATTTCGCAAACAAATTAAGACAACCACTTACATTTACCTGCCGAGGAAAGATCTTAATTGTTTCAAGCTTTTATAAATGACGTAATAGCGCATTCAATGTGTTCCCTCAATAAGCCTGCACCGACGCTTCAGGTCTTTTTAAGAACATAAAGGAGAACGCAAATTAGCCATTTGCTAAAGTTTATTATGTTATTGGGGCCCACAGACTGACCTTGATGTTTCCTTGGAACATTTAACCAACCCCAAGGTGGCTATTATTGTGATGAATATTCGGCACCGCCGACAGCACCATGGCTTATTTATTTACCCAGCGAGAGGTAGCTCACTACCTCGCCATGACCCCATGCTGTGTCTTCTTCCCTCATTTGTCAACTCGCACCTCCTCTGGCGGCCATGCAGTTCCAGAGCAAAATAAGGGGTGTGAACACAACAAGTAATTGAATGAGGCCGTTAATATTTACACAAACCGAGCAAACAACACAGAAAAGCTGATGCAGCAAATCAAACTTAATTTTTGTTGACTGTGACAGAGTTGCCATCCTGTTGTGTTGTAGTGGCGTTTTAGCTGAATCAGTCTTCACATGAAATAAAACTATAATTATTTAAATAATAATTAAATAACTGGAAAAGTTTGCAATTCCATTTGCATGCTAGAGAGCCGCTGAACATTATGAAAGGACCAACCTAAGTTGCGTGGTTGAAAAAGGATGGCAACTTTTCTAGTGATATCCATCTCAGGAGAATACGCTGCACTCCTGAATGCATTATTCCTTTTCTATGTCACTTTCGTAATCACAGAGAAGAAATGATACAGCAGTAAAACCTGTTATCATAAGTAGAATGCATAACCCAGTAAAATAAAACTGGATAATTTAATATTCTTCATTAAACATGGTATAACAGCATCTTTGAACATCCAACCACTCTAGCTTTTAACCATTTTAAGAAAATGAGAACTAAAATGAGGATTGTGCCATCTCTTATTTTATATCCTAGCTCACCTATTCTGGAATCACTGTTTATAAACTGCAAACTCTAAGAGAATTCGCATCAAGAGCTGCCCAACTTGGGAAGAAAAAAATACTGGACCACCTCTACTCCAGAATTAAAGGTGTATTCCCACACCCCCCTTGGCAATTCTGACCATTCAATGATCCAGTTGTTGCCAAACATTGAAAACTTGCAAAACCAACCAAAACAACAGTTCGTAGGTGGACTGACTAACTGTAACTGAGGCAGTGGAGGAGCTCCAAGACTGCCTCAGCACCACGGACTGGGAAGCCATGAAGGGCACGTGCAACAACCTAGATGACTACGTAGACACAGTCACCTCCTATATTGTGTCTTGTGTGAAGAAACCTGCTTACATACCAAAATCATTGTACAAGTACAACGACAAGTCATGGTTTACCAAGGAACTCAGGTGCCTGAGAAACACCAAAGAAGAGGCCTACAAGAATGGTGATAAGGTGGAATACCAGTTATCCAAGACAACACACAACAAGACTATCAGGATGGCAAAATGCCAATATAAGGAGAAATTTAAACAAGATTTCGCCAACAATGATACTTCCACTGTCTACCTCCATCATCATCACTCCAAACCATCACAGCTGCTCACCAGCATCTTCAATAAATCCCTGTCCCTCTGAAAGGCCGTCGCCTGCCTCAACCATTGTTCCAGTTCCCAAAACAGAACACAGCACAGAACACATACAGAACAGTTGCACTGACCTCAGTCATAGTAAAGAGGTTTGAACCTTTGAGCTACAGGGCAAATAGATTGGTCGATGACATGGTCCGCATGGGCCTGCAGTATGTCCTGCAACACCTGGACTCCCCTGGCTCATATGTAAGAAGCCTGTTTGTGTACTTAAGCTCTGCATTCAACACCAACATACCAGAGTTCCTTCACAGCAAACTAACCCGTCTAAATGTCCCCGACTCCATCTGTCAGCGGATCACAAGCTTCAAGCTTCCTGACAGACAGAAGGCAGCATGTGTGGCTGGGCCCTCACCTGTCTGACTCCTTATCAGTGAGCACAGGCACCCCCCAGGGATGCTCCCCCCCTCCCGTCTACTCCCTGTACACCAACAACTGCACCTCCAGTGATCCCTCCATCAAGCTGCTGAAGTTCGCTGACGACACCACCGTGATAGGGTTCATGACAAACAACAATGAGTCCATCTACCGCAGGGAGGTGGGTCATCTAGCGTCATGATGTGCCAGCAACAACTTGGAGCGCAACCCACAAAACCCACAAAATGGTTGAGATGGAGATTGACTTCTGTGACACCCGCTGTCACGTCTCCCCCTGGACATCAATGGCTCAGTTGTGAAAATGGTTGAGTCATTCCTGGGGACAAGGTGGGATGAGATCATTGCCTCCATCACAAAAAAGGCTCAACAGAGAATGTTCTTTCTGTGGCAACTGAGGAAGTTCAATGTCTCTCAACCGGTTCTGGTCCAGTTCTACAGGTCAATCATTGAGAACATCATCACGTCATCCATCACCGTCTGGTTTGGGAACGTGTTCGCCGGCTCTGAGGAGAAACCGCAGCCAAGGGTCACTGGCTGCCAGCTGCCCTCCATCGCAGAGCGGCACGACACCAGGGTGAGGAATTGAGCAGGGACGATCGCTGCTGACCCCGCCCACCCCGGCAACCCTCCTCAGGTAGCACCACCCCTCACCTCAACAGCTTCTTCCCGCAAGCCGTCTCACTGCTGAACCAGCCCTCATAGGGCAGCACCCTAACATCACCAGAATGTGTGGATTTTTGTTTTTTTAAATTTCCTTACATGATGAGTTTATAGATTCAACTGATCCCAGATACATAATCATTAACTGAAGGTAGAACGCTGCTTTTCTTGCATTTTACCACTGACCAATCACATTTCTTGGAGCATTATCATCACACACCAGTAAAACCCCTTGGTTTGACTGGGTGAAACATATTTTTCACCACTCCAAAGACAACCCTAACCGTTAATGCCGTTAGGAAATGTTTAAGTTAGAGTGTGGATCCACATGAAAGACAGAATGATCTGAGGAGAATTGTAAGCCAGGCTCTAGGGCCTGAACAGAGACCCCTGAAGACATGCTGGGAATATTAGAGACTGATTGATACACACAGCTAGGCAATGGATGAGAGCAAAGACATGTTGAAGGGGTTTTTCTTCAATCCCGACATAGGGTTTACAATCCTCCCATCGTCTATTCTTCCTCTAAAACTGTATCGACATCTGTCATCCATCATATGACCCTAACCGAGCTATGAGCTATGAGCTGGTGTGAGCTAGTATCTGGAATATTATTTGCATGTAAACATACCGTAACCATGGTAACTACATGCAAGCAGAATCTTTCTTCCCTTTTAAAATTCTGCACATTTACCATACTGAGGGCAAGTAAATACTGTTACAATTACTGTATTTTGCCTATTCCATGACATGCAGGGAAAACATGGTTGTTTTTATTTTTTTTCAAACTGAAATTTAAAAAACTGATTTTTTTTATTTTTGCTTTTTAGAAATTCCCAATCAGGGTGTCAACCTCTGTTTAGTAGACGGAAAGCTGCAGTTCAGACATCTGCTGTATTTTTCCAGTCTGTATGACCCCCTTCTGCTTTTTTGACAACAGTTCAATGCAACGTGCTCGATTTATCAGAAACACTTTAACCAGGTGGAGCAACTCGATAAATGATTCTGTCAGATTGCGGCATTTGAATAGCGACTCTTTCTTCTCTCTTCGCTCAGATTCCTGCTCTCTCCGCCTCGACTCCGCTGTCCTCCGCCCAGCGAATTCTCTCAACCTCCTCCCTCGCAACTCACATTTTTAAGGGTCTAGATGAGGCTATATTCAAGGGTACTTTAACGCAGTTTGATCATTGTGTGCCCTACGGGGACGGCGGGACTGCTACCGAATAGCAGCAAATTCCCCCCTCAGTAAACGTAGATGGAAGCAGTCAGGATGCCTAATGCCATTTCAAATCGAGCCACTGTGGCAACTTATTGGCAAACACATTACTTTACGTTTCTTTTTCTCAATCAATTCACTGGAAAGCTAAAAACCAATCTGGAGCCCGGCAGCTCCCGTGAGGCCTGATTGATGAGTCTGTGTTGTGAATGTGCGTATCCAGGCAAGGTTTGGTTTGTGTCCTCAAATTCCATTGGGTGGAAAATGTGGATTGAGTGAGGCCGTCATGTATTTGGCATCAGTAAGTTTGGGGCAGATTGCAAAGAGTGGATTGATGCTCTGTGTAGGGGATGTGACAGTTCATCTGAAGGAAGAACGGGAGAATGAGAGGGGAAAACAAACAGGCGGATCTATATAGAGGCTGACGGCACCATGTGACTGACAGACACGCAGGTCTACACGTTGCACAACCGGAAAGTAGAGTCACCGAGGTGGAATAATAGGAAACTAGTGTAATTGCTTAATTGGCAATTCATTTTGCTGACAGACATTTCCTGATGTACTCGACACTTGTCAACTAAAGGTATATTTCCAGCTGCACTTGAACGTCCCCCTTCTTCTCCATAGTGTGGTTTTGCCTGTGACCAGTTTGACAATCCAAGCCGGCTCCTAGCGTGGTCAAACATCTTTTACACGCCGTTCTGTCTTTGGATGATTTGTGAACGAAGGACTGGACAAGGGTATCGAGAGGATCCTAAGCGTATACTTTTATTATACGTATAAAATAAATTACATTCATGAATAATTGCAATGAGATGTGTTTACAGAACTCATCTCAAAATTAAAACGCTAATTGTTTAGTGGGTCATTTAGGATTCCTTGAGACTTGAGATATGAAGATCACCATTGAAAGTAAAAATTAATTATTCAAAAACAATTAGACAACAAGTAACTTCAGGAAATTCCAGTGTCAGTTCCTCAGGAAATTATTTTCAATCTGTCTGTTGGCATCTGGAAGCACAGGCTCTATTCAATGATATACAGTAGCAAGAACAAACACAGGTTGAATTAGTTGCGATTATCCAGTCTTTATAGTGTAGCTTTCTTCTTCTGTATCCCAGCTGTGATGGTGTTGAAACCTTGCTGTAGAAACCTCACAGACTACCCGTGTTAAGTGTCTGGGCCCAATGCCTGTGTTAGTACATCAGTACCTGGGCTTTAAGCCGACTGCAGTGTGCCGAGTGCCACTGGTTCTGCTGCAGCTCTCAGATGGTCAAGTTGCACGGAGGGTTTGCAGGCAGGCTGGCAGATGTATCTAAACCCTCCATGCAGCTTGACTGGAAGGCAGGCAAGCTGGCAGATGTATCTAAACCCTCCGTGTAACTCGACTCTCTGCGAGCTGCAGCAGAACTCAAACAGGAACGCGTCTGCTATTGCTAACTGCCCGTCCGAATGGTGTGGTTATAATAGAGGAAGTGAGTTTTGCTCAGCCACAGAGTAGACAGGAATATGGTTTTGAGTGCTTAAATGAACGATAAACCCGATTAATGATAAAGAAATGCGGTTTCAGGCCCCGTTGAGCGTATACCTCAACTAAGATGTTAAATATAAAAGACAAAAACGCACACATTATGTCCATTGAAACACACAAATAAACATACATTTTGACTACATTGGCTACTGTGGCAGTGATTACCCCAACAACATTTATCTTATCCTATCTTTTCATTCATAATCATTTGTTAGGTATTTCCTATAATTTCCTTTATAAAGTGGTACTCAGTGAGATTAACAGAGAACTTTAACAACTGCAATATAGACGGCGAGAGTTAGGTTTAGACAGATAGACAGACGGAGTGATAGAAAGAGTGTGAGTGTGAGGAGCAGGTATAGAGAGAAAGAGGGTGATGGAGAAAAGGAGAAACAAAAAGGAGAAAGTGTGTGGGCAAAATTCATGTCTCGCATCTTAAGTGGCAAGTGAGAGTATGAGGGCTGAATAATGAAACAAAGACTAGGTATTAAGTATGCCAGGGAGGTCTTTGTTGGAGGGCTCTTGGAAATATTTAAAAAGGTTAGTGTATGAATAAACATAGCTCATCAAGGTCCTTTTACAACAGGAAAAGAAAGAGATCCTAATGAATAATAAAGAGCGGCTATGACAGCAGAGTGAGCGTTGTGCTCTGCCACAAAACTCCCCCCATAACCCAATAATGGAATGTTTCCTACAGGACTTTTTTTTTTACCACAGAGGACAAAGGCATAATCATTAAAATGGGGGAGGGGTTTGACTGTTGTTAGGAGCTGTTGTTATTCATCTTGCGGGGCTGCAGACGGACTGTATATCAGGAGCGAGCATGATGTTCCTATTAGAGAATTCACTGACACATGTTCACACGGCCCTATTCAGTTGTTCCCAAGGTCCATGTTACAGTTCTGTCACACACATGTAGGACACTGGAAAAGAGAGACACAGGGATATAAAAAAGTCTCTGCTGACACTCGGAAGTGGCTCTTACATTAGTTTTTAATGAGCTGGAGTTTTGTACAATGGAATGATTTCTGACTTGCGTGTTAATTGTTCATTGGTGGTGATCCTATACAATGGAACTAAAATAAAACCCCAGATATTGTCTTTGGCCTAGTCTCTTTGGATGCTGAACTAGAT
>OMKK01036011.1:0-13794 GCA_900302305.1 Polymixia japonica | reverse complement strand
ATATACCAGGACATTTTAGAGCACTTCATGCTTCCTTCAGCAGACAAGCTTTATGGAGATGCTGACTTCATTTTCCAGCAGGACTTGGCACCTGCCCACACTGCCAAAAGTACCAAAACCTGGTTCAATGACCATGGGATTACTGTGCTTGATTGGCCAGCAGACTCGCCTGACCTGAACCCCATAGAGAATATATGGGGCATTGCCAAGAGAAAGGTGAGAGACATGAGACCGAACAATGCAGAAGAGCTGAAGGCCGCTATTGAAGCATCCTGGTCTTCCATAACACCTCAGCAGTGCCACAGGCTGATAGCATCCATGCCACGCCTCATTGAGGCAGTAATTCATGCAAAAGGGGCCCAAACCAAGTACTGAGTACATATGCATGATTATACTTTTCAGAGGGCTGACATTTCTGTATTTAAAATCCTTTTTTTATTGATTTCATGTAATATTCTAATTTTCTGAGATTTTCTGAATTTGGGGTTTTCATAAGCTGTAAGCCATAATCATCAAAATTATAACAAATAAAGGCTTGAAATCTCTCACTTTGCATGTTATGAGTCTATATAATATATTAGTTTCACCTTTTAAGTTGAATTACTGAAATAAATTAACTTTTCCACGATATTCTAATTTATTGAGATGCACCTGTATATTCTCAGATATGTTTAAAATCTGGGATGGGGTAGCTTACCAAGATTGCCACCACCTTCCAAGTTCAAGTTCAGCTTTATTTGCCATATGTCAGTACAAGTACAAACTTTAAAACGAAAAGAAAAGGAGGGAGGACACTTTAGAGAGGAAGCCTATATAAAAAGTTAATAGGCTACAATAAAACTATACAATACTTTTACCAAAATTAAATACATTATACATTATACACTCTCTCTAAGGATCTGCTCTCTTGGACAGTGCAGCCGTACTATACAATAATAGCGTTTGTGAGAATGCTTTCTATAGTACATCTGTAGAAGTTCCGCAGGATATTGGTACCCATGCCGAACTTCTTCAGCCTCCTCAGAAAATACAGATATTGTTGAGGTTTCTTCATCAGGATGTTAGCATTGAGCGAGCAGCAGAGGTCTTTGGATATTTCAACGACAAGACAATCAAGTTTACAAATTTTATTTTTTTTGTGCAAGTTTTACAGATGTTATTTTTTCATGATGTTATTATACCAGTAGCCTGTTTCACTCTATAAGGCCACTACAAGCATGATATGCATAAACCATGTTCTTATACTCAAGATGCTATATGAATATGGTCATGTATTTAGGAGAGTTTGAATGAGGCAGGCTTTGTAGGAGACTAGTGAAAAATTGAATTAGAGCTGAGTCATTTAGCCAAGCCAAAAATAGAATTACAGAAAACAGACTTCTGTGATGAACTTTGACACACAAACTCACACACACTCTCTCTCTCTCACAGACACACACACACACACACACATTTCTATCAAGTCTAATCACGGCAGCTGACTTTACTAAATCAGCCTGAGAGAAAGCCTGGGTAAAGTTTAAGCAACAACTTTGCATCAATGGATCATGGTCATAGTCAAAGTGTTTACCACACATAGGCCTTGGAGTTCAGGCATTGTTTCATGATGTAATAAAATAATGTACGAATAATCTCAGATATATACGACTTTAAAATCTCGGATATTGGGGGGGAAATTACGGCCATGTGGCCCTATTGCTCTTCCATAGATCAGTGAACATGCTTTATGTGTTTTATTTACTAGTTATTTATGTAGCCCAACGCTTTAGTAACTTAAAATTATTTGTTTAGTATAACTTAACTCTTCTTCAATGCTTCATATAGACTAGAGGATAATATAGACTCCTCTTAGAGCACATCATTGAATTATCAATATGAATGCACGTGGTGTCCTCTTGGGTGGGCGAGCGGTTCCAGAAAGGGCTTTTTTTTAGGAAATAGATCTGTCTCGGAAATGATGTTGCAAGCACTGGGCGGCCACATGAAAACATGACCAGTACAGGACTCTACTCCCTGGTTACGCCTTACGTTCATGTTACACTTCTATAATTACTGTAGCACTAACTTGCCATTCTTATTCCACTTTTTTTTTTATCTCGTATTGAGAGCTGAACATGGTTTTAAATCTCTACCATAGGCCTGGAGTAAACCTGATTTTCTAACTTTGTTTTCAGAGGATCTTCCTGTTATAGACACAGACAGTGATCTGAGCCACGCTGAGGATGAGGTTGAAGAGGACAGCGCAGGACAGATCTCTGACTGCGAGTCCTTTGATGAGAAGTCAAAAGAATCCACAACGGTGAGTAATTTATCATTTTTAATCCAACTTTCTACTAATTCAATTTAAAATTATAATTTTAATCTGCAGCATTAAATAAAAAATTTTTAAAAAGCAGTTATTGTTTTTACACCGTATGCGTGATAGACATATCCTTGGACACTAGGTGGTGCTCTACACCCTCTTGTACTCTGTCAAGCTAACTCCAATGTCCCCCATATGGAGGGCAGTGTTTACAATTACAAAGATATTAGTCAGTATGTTTTCAGTTGATTCCCAGTACAAGTGGGATCGTGTGAGTACCTACGGTGTATTTAGTGTCTGTACTTTCTCTATTGTCTCATAACCATAATCTCATATGTCAAAAACGACGCCATAAGGTTTACACGTACATCTGATTTTTACCATGTCATACTCAGCCTAATAAACATGAAGGCCTAAGGATGAGAATAGTTTAGCATAATATTTGGTGTTGTGCGTTAGGCTAGTATTACTTTAGTCTTCATATCACTGTATTGGTTTAAAATTAATATCATGTTTTTTAACTTTTTGGCTGCACATTAGAATATTTTTCCACTAGGAGTGTTACCATACTATTCTAATGGCCTGAAAAGGTCTGATGGTCTGCCAGCAAGTTGAATGAAGCTAGGTGGAGAAAGGGCATCCTTTAAATCAGGCTGCCCCTTAACCAAAGCTGATATTAACACACTGACACCTCAAATCATGGTGGATTTTACTTCTTTCCTGAAGACTATGGGTGTCTCTGGTTTTCTGTAACCC
This sequence comes from Polymixia japonica, assembly GCA_900302305.1. Lineage (NCBI taxonomy): Eukaryota > Metazoa > Chordata > Actinopteri > Polymixiiformes > Polymixiidae > Polymixia > Polymixia japonica. The sequence goes on along the minus strand of OMKK01036011.1, from coordinate 10,736 downwards.
TTAAAAGTGGGGGAAAAAGGTGTGCAGTAGTGTTGTTTATGTGACTGCAATTCATCTGAAATGAATCTGAAATTTGATTTGTATCGTCGTACCTACGATAGCAATTTATTGACTGCAATCTATCCTCTCACTATTGCATTGGGGAAAGGTATTTGTCATATTTATTCATGTTTACCTTTTGTGCACCCTCCTGTATGGTGGCTCAGCTTAAGTATTACTTGTCAGAAGTCATCCAGGGCAGTGTTTGTTAAAGGCAGGGCCGGCATGAAGAGCATGTCTAAGGAGCGAGGAACGGCGTTCTACGCAAATTACACCCAGAGTTCCGTATTCTCAAATTTATGACCGCAAAGCGCGATTACTTCCCCGTCCCGGCAACCGTCGCACGCGCAACCGATCGGCCGCGTCGGTTCGGCCTATTGGGGTGTCAGGGTTGCCAGACAGACCTTCCTTCGACTGAGGGACCCACATTCAAGGTCCCTGCAGGCGAATTTCCGCCCCGCAGGAGTGTCCTGGAGCAAGACACTAAGTCCCTTGCCCGCTCCAGGGGTATTCTACTGTTCCACAGCTGCACTTTGACCGCTCTGTGGACAGGGGGAAAGCGAAAAGAGAATACCCTTTCAGGGTCAGTAAATCATCACATCATCGTTGTTATGCAATTTACACCCTGTTGCCCGCATTAAGACCTAGTTATATAAAATATGCAATGCATCATGAATTTAAGGAGCCATGCAGAGCACCTTATTAGAGGTCTGAGTTTGCATGCTATCGAGAGAGGAAGCCTGAAGACAGATTATTATCACTCCTACAGACCCAGCTACTTCCTGTCACAGTTTAATTTGCTGATATCAGCTCTCTGGGGTCAAAGTTGTACGTAAAGATCACCTAACCCAAAGCGCGTGGTTGGAACCCTCAGAGAACGATGGTCCTAATTTTGTGGAAACTGTTTTGCTCTTGTGGTAACATTTATTACTTTGATTGCGTACTACAAGGGTGCGTGTCCACTAATGGGAACAGTACTGCTTTAACATGATTATGTGCACGTAATTGTCATCTATAACAATGCATGTTACGCGTGTTCTGTTTACACTTTATCCTCTGAGGCTGTTGCTGTTGTACACCGATTGTGATCAAATTCAATCAGTAGAATATAGCAGCCTAGTTAGTTTGAAGTTTCTGGGCTCCGGGAAGGGCGCTCGCATACTGCTAATAGTAGATCAAACTGGATCTAACAGGATACAGTGGGGAAGGTCTCACATTGAGGGAAAGTTTATTACTCTAAATAAAACGGGACAAACAGGGCTGACTCACTCGATGTGTGTCAGCCAGACCTCTTTATTATTGTACTAACACTGAGAGTGGGTAGGCGGAGCTGTGAGGGCAGCAACGTATTTCAAGGCCGAAGAGGACGGCCACTTCCCGGATGAAGTTGGATCCTCGATCCAATCCGTTAACATCGGCAGCCAACGGGGTTAATAACCTCCACCGCATCAGGGGTTGGGCCAACAGAGCAGGACTATAAACAGCCTTTTACTACTGTTTGTTCGGTAAAACATGGTAGTGGAGGAGGCCGCATGGGCAGAGAGTGTAAGAACTGTGTGCTTACAATGCTTTTGGTGCTTGGTGAAAAACATTTTTGAGCCCGAGCCAGGAACATAGTGTTCCTCTCTCTCTGTAGCTGGTTGGGAGTGTGACGTCTGCTGGCACGCCGCCCAGCAGGGTCAAGTTGATTCAAATAAGAGAGCGCGTTGGCTGACGGAGCCTGGTATGCTGGTCTTGTCTGCACATGACAGGAACTGTGGTTTGCTTGTGGATTTTTCCATGAGAACTAATACCCTCAGGTGTGCCGTGCAGTGATACAGCAAAAAAAAAAACAGATTGTTTTGTTAACTGTATCTTGTATGCTTATCAGTGTACCAAGTCTCCACCCACCACCTGTTTCGGGTCATCGATTGCTTATAATCTGTCATGACTCATTTAAAAACTTAAGGTGGGTCCGTAGAACTAATTTCACATAGGCGTTAGCTGCCAGTTACACAGTTGTATTTTATGAACAATCAGACCCCTTGAATGAATTAAAAAAATGTTATATCCTCACACTGTCACACATGACATGTAAGCAAAACATTTTGTCCACAGATTGTTGTTTAACTAAATACCCCCTCTCTCCCTAGATGGGTGACCTAGAGATCTCAGGCTATGTGACAGACGGAGAGAGCAGCAGTAACGCAATGACCCGTAGCAGACTGGACACTGAGAGTTCTCCTCTCCGGACTGGCGAGGCCAGCAAAAAGTCAGTCGGTGACTGGGTCAGATCTGCTCAGGCAATGATGCAGACGCCACCGAAACAGTTTGACAGACAGTCCAAAACTCCTGAAGACTCCACCAGAAAGAAAAGGAAACTAAAGAGGTTTGAGTGATATAATAATTATAATAATATAATTATAAATTTTTTGGGGGTTTTTTGTTGTTGTTTTACAAAATTATATTAGGATACATGAATTCCTCAGAGTATACGCTACGTAACGAGGAGCAATGAAAGAGTCACATCATGGCCGCCAAACAACGCTCCAGTATTGACAGTGATGTTTCCACGGCTGCACTGATGATGAAAGGGACACCTGGGTATCGTCATGTGGGTTCTAAATGTCACTGCTGTCGCCAAGCACCCCCCAGAAGTGAAAGATGGCTATCTGTAATCGGTGAAACACAGCTTATTGCCTGCCTGTGAAATTGAACATCACCTGTGTGTGTGTGTGTGTGTGTGTGTGTGTGTGTGTGTGTGTGTGTCTGTGTCTGTGTGTGTGTGTGCTGTGTTCCACAGCGGAGGTCTGGCAGAGAGGTTGAATCGCCTCCAGTGCAGACAGAAGTCCGCTATCAGCTTCTGGAGGCACCAGTCCATCTCTGAGACCTTGACGGCAACAGGTAACACAGATAAACAGGGAACCCGTGCGAACATACACCCGCAGCGCGCCATTCAAGCCTAGATATGAACTTTGATTTTTGCACAGATGAGGCCAATCTCTCAACTCAGGCGTGATTTTCTGTTCTACTTTGTGGTCATATGGAGAGGGCGCTTTGAGGAAATGGCGGCTGTACGTTCATCATCATGGCAGTGAACTCGGGGCAGTATGTAGGTGACAGGAAGCTGCTTGCTCAGTGTTTTTTTTTTTTTTTGTAATTTCTTTCCTTTCCATGGTTCACCAAAGCACTTGTGTACTCTCATTGCTCACAGCTCCTTATGGTAAGCCACAACCAGAGGCTTCAAGGTGACGGTTAATTGTGGAAAAAGAACGCACACACCCACCTTTTCCAACCTAAACTCCAGGGTCACTCAGTGGTTTGATCAGCTTCAAGACATGAGTTTGTTGCGTGTTGAAAGTGTGGAGGTTTGTACTACTTTGCCTCCATTTTGGAATCTAATTGGTTTACTTTGCGAGGACCATGTTTTCAAAGCATACATATACTGTGCTTCCTGTTTCTGCTTTCTTATTGTCAATGGGTTTTATTTATTTTAGTTTCAGGATCCCTTCTGATTCTTTCAATATAGCTTTCAAACTGTTAAAGTTGAAATGCGTTTCGCATGAAAACATCTCAGTTTTGTGAATAACTACAAGAGGACTAAACCAGTCCATCTGTTTGACCTCAATTTGTTAATTACAATCAGTCAATCTGATTTATGACCACTTGGCACTTGTCTAACAATAACAACATGGTTATACCACTAGATCGAACTGTTATAGAACACCTGTTTGTCTTTGTTGCAGTAATAGAGTACTGTGTGTACGTCTGTGCACGTGTGTGTGTGCTGTTCTCAGTTTTGGCCTGCTGCCCGCAGATATTCTGACATTATTGTAATCTGGCCATGGCCCTAGATGCACTTAGCAGAGATGAAGCACTTACATGCATGTTTAGACAATTCCCTGTAAATCCCTTTGATATAGATCTACACTCTCATATTGAAATTTCCCTCCTGGCTTTCTCCAGTGATTGTTATGTACTTGGGCACAGAGCTGCATTGTCTAAGCTGCTGTGCTGTGCTGTTATATTGATACTTGCAGCAATTCAGTGCAATCAGCATTACAAGATTTGCTTGCGGCCAAGTTGCAGTCTTATCTAAAGTTGATTTATCACTTTGGTACAGTGTCATGATTTGTTCTCCTTAATAACTAGGAGAGATCAACATACACATTCTCAAAGATGTTTGTGGCACTGGGAGTAAATCCCCTTATATAAGAACTTTTTCAAATAAAAACATCCTGATGAAGGTCCCTGTCTGACCAACATGTTGACAAATAAAGCAGAGGAAAGTGTGTGCGGGACTATGCAGTTTTGTTATTTGAAAAAGTTCTCCTTAATAACTACCCATGACTATGTTCTTGTGACCGAAGGCGATGTTAAAATTCCAAACAATCACATAAACTGGGATGTGCAGTGTTCTGCATCTGACTCAGCCTCAATCAATTATGGCTTCACAGTTTTACACGGAAATTGTTTTAATATCGAAGTTGAATCGCCCTCATAACGCGTAATGAGCCCCGCTGAGAGTGAGAGTACGCGAGACCTTAAGTACACTCTACACGCGAACGCACAAAGGTGCACGCGCACTCGAAAACGCGCACGCACGCACGCTCACACTAAACATCTGTGTTGTTTTTTCGTTTCGCTCTCCAGTGGACAGGCCTGGTTTGCTGGTGCTGGAAGTGCTGGCGGTTCAGGAGGAGTGCAGCATGCAACTGGCACGGTGCGAGGAGCGCCGCCCCCCCAGCGGAGGCCGTCTTCGCAGCTGTCCGCCCTCCGCTGCGGGAGGCCGGGTCCTGGTGCTTTTCAACAAGGAGACGGCAACCCAACTGATGCCTGCACCCAAAGACATTATCCACATATACCCACCATGGTGAGAGGGGATATACAGTTATATGCGGTGTGTTCCAAATCCAACGCGCTTTCACTATCGAGTACGACGGGCGCGCAATCACTTTGATGTGGTTACACAATATGTGATTGAAACAAGACCAGGCGAAATATAACGACCTCCCAATGACCTCCAAAATAATGCGGAAAAAGACACATCGTATGCTAATAGGCTAAACATAAACGTGCTGCAGGTGTACGTTCAAACCCGAAGATTCGAGTCCATTAAGCGGCATTGGCATAGCTGGTAACAGTAAGGAGCGGGTGATATCAGTGATACAATGAATCGGAGTAGATACTGACCATTAATTACGCTGCGTGTTAAAATCCTACAATCATGGCAGTTAAATGTGGATTTTAGTCCTAAAGTCTATTGTCATAACATCCCAGTATTGTTCACAACAACACTCAGCAAAGGCCCAGATGTGCAGAGCAGCCCTGCACGTACAGGGTGGAGAAGAGGGAGGCATGTGTGCGTTTCGAGATTGTTTTGGTGTGCGAGCAAGGCAGCAGTTGACTCCAGCTGTTGGGAGTTTGGGTCCAGCGTGCTCTGGAATATCCAAGCTGGCGGAAGCACAGGGGCCTCGTCGGTGCTCTGACGTCACCAAGAGCTCCAGGGAATGCTTCACATTCCTCTTCCTGGCAGTAGTTAGGTCATTTCCAGCAAGCCGGGGAAAAACACAGTAGGATTATTTTCTGGAGCATTTGGGAATGGAGTGCTGAGGGAGCCAGAGGACAGGATTGAAAACACATGGTGTTTGAGAGTATCATTTGCTTTGTGTTTAAGCAGCTCTTTTCCACTATTGTTTTTAATTGCTTGGTGACTAACTTTTGGAAGACTGAGCCCACCTACGTTTTCGAAAGTACAAACATTTTTCGCGAGAGTACACATTCCCAAATCCTGGTTGCGGGGGCCATAAATTCACATCGTTGGCTTTACCTATTTGTCGATATACAGTGTTTATCGATCCTACAACACGAGCCAAATACTGTTCCATAAAGTCACCAGACAAAAAACTAACTGATGACACGCCTGGGTTCTGTTCAAAGATCTGCTCATTCATAACAACAGCGGGACAAGCACTAGTGGAAAAACCCGGAATTGGGCGCATCATAACGTCTGGTAAAATTCCTCTTATCAGCTTCCTGTGTGACACGTGAAGGGTTGCCTCCCACACACTCCTGCGCCGAGTAGGTTTTGCTCCTCCCTCCTCCCACTCCTTGTGTGAGTGGGCCACGGCTGCAGCGGAAATACCTGCAGGCATTATTCATTTTACGAGCTGTGACGCCAGCAAGCCGGGCCACTCCTTATCCCAGCTACCTGTCTGATGATGACAGCTGCCCACTCACCTGTTCACAATGGGGCCACGCTTCCTGTGTACCTGTTCTTTTACATGGTGCATTCCGTTTGTTTTGTTTTATTTTACTCATCACTGACTTCCGCTCAGATTTCGAACTGATTAAATATTGCGTGTTCTGGGATTCACTGGGTTTAACTGCAAAAACTTGCAGCGTTTTTATTTTTTATTTTTTTACAAAGAGAAGAAGTGAATCTGGCACAGCCTCACATTCGGAAGTATGACAACAATGTTCCTCAAAACAAAAAAACGATCCTCAGCATTATTCATAAACGAAACGGCCTCACAGTTTCGGGGGTCATTTATAGGGACCTGCACTAGCACAGCAAAGTAAATACACAGTGCGTAGCTATTGCGTGGTCTCGCCTTTCACCCTTTTACCCTTTTACCTTGCCTCACTACTGGCATCATGTAGTCTTGCTTGACTATTGACTATATTACTTATGTATAGTGAGAATATGTCCCGCATAGATTATAAGCAGCATCTTGCAGTAGTCATTCCCTCGATTCTGTGGCATAATCAAACGTTGTCCCTTTATTCAAATCAGAAAGAAAAATTCTTCTTTTCTTTCTAAAGCAACTATTGGCTTTCATTAAGCCAAGTGTGTTTAATTACTCTGGTTCAAATGTGGTAGCACAAGTCTGAGACGCGCTGTAACATGTACAGTAACTGGAGACAGAGAGACTGTACTTGGCTCTGAGTCAGCCATAAGACATCACATTATTATCTATGTCACGTAGGACGATTTAACTCACACTCAACTACAATATGCCATCTATTTTCTGGCTTGGTTTCAGACTTTTGATTCTCATAGTACTATTGAGGGGTGATTTTGGTTTCCTTTATGAGCTGAAATGCTTGAGGGAACTGTTAATCAGAAAGGTTTTCTTCTTAAATTTCCTGGACGAGTGCAGTTTCTCCTGTTCAGCACACTTAGTCGACTGAAATCAAAGTTGTCAACAGCCAAACAAAAGAATGATACAATACCATTTTATTCCACGCGTTGTCCGCAAATTTCCTTTTGGGTTTGTTCGTAAGCAGTCGTAAGCAGAAGTGTTTGAATGCGACAGGAAGTGTAACAAGTGTATTACAAGTTTCTGTTGTCATTTTATATACAGATGGGGACCTATTTGAGTTTTTGGTTCATGCTTTGCAGAGCCTCCTTTACATGGAAAATGAATCTTTGTATCAGTGAAAGACGACAAATGTATCTTTTGTATCTTTACACTTAACAATGGTTACCATGGTGAAGGTTAACGTACCTCAACTTGTATTTTGTGCTTTGGGGTACATAGTAAATAGACCTGTGGAGGTGGTACCTTATCTGGGTTTGACATTCAAACGGTTTTCAGGTGCACATCAACCTCCCTCTGAGTTTGTGCAACAGCCTTTTCCATTTACTGTGAAATCAGAATTTTTGCATCTGTAACAATCTCCGCCAAATCACAGCACATACTTCTGTCAACGTTATTTTACAGCACCTTAAAGATTCTCAATGCTGCGTTGGCTCAATATAAGGTCTCGAAGTAAATCCTTTTTTTAACGTGTAATATGATTTCACAAAGGAAATGCACACTTGAGGTACGCAGTGTAGTATGCAACTGCAGAGGCCACTGATATATTATGAATGTAAAACTGACCGACCTTTTCTTTTTTGCAGGCAAAGTCTTTCCATAGAGGGTGAAAACGGTACCATTATTCTGAACACACACTTCAGCCAGAAACTCTACTCCGATTCCAAAGTAGCCAACATGGCCATTCCAAGAGCCCTGCTCCCAGCAGAGAAACACATGCCATACTCTTTAACAAAGGTATTTGGTCTGCAGGAGGTGTACCACAGAAGAGAAGAGAAGGACACTGCCAAACAGGTGGGTCCATTTCTACCTCATTAGAATCAAGTAGTAAACTTTAAAGGCTCAATACATCATTTATTCAGCTATTTGATTTTAAGAGCTATTCACATGGATTCTTTGTTTGTTTTCAACATGAAAAGTATTCTTTCGACTTTGATAACCCATAATAACAGTAATATTCAAGCATGTTTTGCTTCAGTGTTTACAAACCTTTTCAGAGCATCAAGATACATTCATTTGTTTGTACTTGTTTGTTGTCAACTGCTTAATCCAATGGGTGCTTTCGGACCAAACGGTTCTGGGGACATTTTTGGGAGGACCTACCCACTGGGGAGGTTCCCTGAGAACTACGAACTTCAAGGGCTTTTTTCTGCTTGCATTCGCACCACGAAGTTACGTAAGCCGGCGGTTAGTATACCAACGTCATTTCTGCGCTGATAGTATACCAACGTCATTTCTGCGCGGTTAGTATACATACGTCGTTTCTGTGCACGATACAACAACAAGATGGAGGACGCCATCACATATAGGCTCAATAAAGCCTGGACTTGACTGTCGGTCCATTTATCTGTGTTTTGTTGCATTTTTAAAGGCTAACGTGTACATGGCTAACGTTTTATACAGGTTTTTAAAAATGGCGGTTGCCGGTGCTGCATTGCCTCATGTATTCGAGCAATCAACGTACACTTACCTCTGGACCAATCACAGTACACTTATGTCACTCAAGGTTCCTCTTGTGCTGGGAGAGTATCTACCCTGAAGTAAGAGCTAAAAACGTCCCTGAAAAAGGAGGCAGTTCCTCCAACAGTTCTTAGAACTATGAAGAGTTCCTCCGGTCCGGAAGCGCCTATTATGAGATAAGGAAATGCTTCTCAGTCTAATGAATCAATACGTAAACAAAGACAGTAGTTGGTTGGTGGTGTTTCAACAGGGACACCATGCAACAATCAGGTATTGAGTGGGACACTGCAAGCTAAACCAACATTCAGATTTATACAATAATGTATTAACTCAATATTTCTGACTTTCCTCCAGGTTTCTGGCCCCCAGGCTCTCTGCTGTCTTGGAGGCCCAGGGAGTATGAGCAGGCACTGTGACTCCCTACTAGAGGCCATTGAGGGACTGGGCCAGGCCGGATCAGTAGGACAGGACGTGGAAGTAGTGGTCCAAAGGGTTTACTCCATCCCTGTACCTGACCGCTCTGCTGGATCCATAATCAAGTCCAAAGTTCCCAGCAAGTCCTCCGCAGTCCCTGCCCTTCAGAAAGACAAAACCAGGTACCACTCATGTTTTGGTTGAAATGTGACCTTTCCAAAAAAGCCCAGTGAGGCCTTTGGTCTGTCTCTAGGATGCATGAGAAGGGAGTTTGGAAGAAAAGAATCCAAATTCATCTGCTATATGTGCCTCTATACCACATTGTAAATTGTTCTTTCTGTAGAAATTGCATGGTGGTTTCCTGGTCTCAAGCCTTGCATGGCTCTCCTTGGTGGCACAATGTTCCTCAATAGTCAAGCTATTGTTCACTGAGCAGGAGCCCCCACAGAGTGCTCACACTGTCTCCAGCCATATGGCATTGCTTGACAAAGGACACAAACATTTCTAATTGAATCCAGCCCCACTGTGAGTGATCCAGGCCAAATCTCTGGAAAGACAGCATGATGTTTTCTGAAACTCCTGCACCAGCAGGCCAGAGTTGAATGTGCGCCCATTCGTAGTCCACTGGGTGGCACAGGTTTGCAGCTGCCTTCTACCCTACTATAAAGGAAACCACAAGTACCTTTTAAATCAGTGCTTTCCAATTAGATGAAATTGATCTCCCATGAGTATGCAGGTTTACATTCCACCCAAAGGCTGCACCAGCTGATTTCACTTTTTAATTACTCTCTCTCTGGTAAAAGGTCTGCTAGACTAAAATCGACTGCTGTAGCGTTTGGGATGAAAACCTGTATACTCTTGGCACTTGATGTCACATAATTGGAGAACGCGGTTTTCAATAAACGTGAAATATTGCGCTTCCTATCAATACTGAAATTTATGACTCTGTGGAATGAGATAAATTAGGTTTTTATTTATTTATTAAAATACGTGTTATCGCCAATTCAGCAAAACAAATAACTGCACAGCAATTGCTTAAACCTTAATAGCGAAGTGGTTGAGAGTCGGTTAATCACGTTTCAATGTAGTTATCATCTGAAAGCTTCCCCTCTCTCTGTTGTGATTGTGCCTCGGTGGCGCTGTTTCCTTCTACTCTCTGGTCTTTGTGTTGTTTTGACGGCCCATCAAACAGATCCTCCCCTCAGCCCTATACAAACCCTGCTTGTTTTGGTTTGTTGGTGTAGTTCACCTCACTAACACTAGAGGTCAGCAATGTCTCAATATCTTACAGATAGCGCCTTTAAGTTGCTCTTATTTCATGAAAGATTTGCAGCGAGGTGTATAAGTAACTTGCGATATTAAAATGACTTTTAGGTGTACTTGAGGGGAACTTGTCCTAGTTAATGAATCAGTGAAGGCCATGTTAGCGCAAAGCCAGCGACCGTGACCTTTAGTTGCCTGGCCCTCCCCAGGTGTGTTGTTTTTGTCCTTTGCTGAGTAATAAACGAAAGGTAGTGGTTT
>OMKK01036010.1:0-10896 GCA_900302305.1 Polymixia japonica | reverse complement strand
TCACGCTAGCATTACACTCACTCACTCACTCACTCACTCACTCACTCACTCACTCACTCACTCACTCACTCACTCACTCACTCAGTCTTCACTCAGTCATTCACTCACTCACTCACTCAGTCACTCACTCACTCATTCACTCACTCAGTCTTCACTCAGTCATTCACTCACTCACTCACTCAGTCACTCACTCACTCATTCACTCACTCAGTCTTCACTCACTCACTCACTCACTCACTCACTCACTCAGTCTTCACTCAGTCTTCACTCACTCACTCACTCACTCACTCACTCACTCACTCATTCACTCACTCAGTCTTCACTCACTCACTCACTCACTCACTCACTCACTCACTCACTCACTCACTCACTCACTCAGTCTTCACTCAGTCCTCACTCACTCAGTCACTCACTCACTCACTCACTCACTCACTCACTCACTCACTCACTCACTCACTCGCCCCTTTCCACATTTCATTGCACCACCAGTTGTCCACTAGAGGGCATACTAGACACAAACGTTCCACATTTCATTGCACCATCAACATAACATGATTATCATAGAGCTTTGTTTATTCCTATTCCAGGTATCAAAACTGAGCAATTAAAGGTTGGAATAACAAATGAAATATGTAGCGATGCAAAAGTATCCTCTATTATCCTCTATTATGGTTTCCACTGTTGTCTCAATGTGTGATGTCTGTATGTTTTTGATGTTCACAGATAACTGTTTACTCACTGCAAGACCAGGAATACCAGTGAAACCCGGAACACCAGTCATGCCCTGAAATGCAAATTCAATTAACTACTTTAATAAGGCTTTATGTAGATTATAACATCATTAGACATTAATAGATATATCCCCCTCCCTCTCTTTCTCTCCATCTCTCACTCACTCTGACAACGATACACAAGTTGCACTGAAGATTGTTCATTACAGTGTACAGGTAATATTATCATCACAGTTTGTTTTATGTGGTAATTTTAATTTGCCCATATTAAATTGCTCTCTCTCTCTCTCTCTCTCTCTCTCTCTATTTCTGTCTTACGCACTCACACATTCAAAACACGTGCTCAAGAACACACACACACACACACACACACACACACACACACACGCACCCTGTCTCCTTTTGGCCCTTGAGGGCCAGGTGATCCCTCTGCACCCCTCAGGCCCTTCTCTCCAAGTGGTCCTTGTGGACCTCTTGGCCCCACGGGTCCCATTGAGCCATCATGCCCTGCCTCCCCTCGAAGTCCCTGGAAAGAGGAAACCCAAGCAGGGAACGTTACTTAGGCAATGGTTCTGGCTATTGTTTCCCTAGATATGGTCAGGAAGGAAGGAAGACAGGAAGGAGGCAAGGAAGGAAGGAATGGGATGAATTATAAAAATAAATATATTAAATATATATATAAAAATAATATATAACTAATAACTTCATACCCGTGCACCTTTGGCAGGCAGACACCTGCACACAGAGCAGTCTCTGCCTCCACATTGGCTCCGCACTTCTCCCTGGAAAAACAATCAAAAACATATAGAGAACGATAAACCACGAGCGACAGAGTGATTGACACATGACATTTCTGTGTGGAAGGCTTCCAAAGGCTTGACATCTGATAAATAGTGGAGCCACAAGAGGCCGTTTTTAAGGTTTGCATTGTTTTCACAACTTAAATTCAATGTACATTTCCGCTCAAACTGGAGACCGCATGTGATCATGTGAAGGGCTGAACTGAGATGATGATATAGCACATAATTTGATTTGTGTAAATCAAATCAGGTGCTAATGTAGTGCGTGTGTGTGTGCGCGTGTGTGTGTGCGTGCGTGCATGTGCGTGCGTGCGTACGTGTATGTGCTATGGGACCTTCACTAAAAAGGGGTTGTAATATATATATATTTTGTTGTGGTCTGAGCATATCTGCCATTCCTAAATATTTACATGTATAGTCTTGAGAACAAGCCTTGAGAATTAACACAGTTCCTGCTGCAGATGATAATGGGAGGACAGACTTGATAAGACAACTTTAAACAACTCATTGTTTTCATGTGCTGTAGACCAGGCTCATGAGCTCTCCGACCTTGGTGACCTGCCAGCATTTCACGTTGTTATTCTTGATCCATTGAGATCCTGCAGATAAACGTCTGACATCCTGCACCTTGAGACTCCCAAGATTACCCACCAGTACGCGCGTGTGTGTGTGTGTGTGTGTGTGTGTGTGTGTGTGTGTGTGTATGTGGCTGGTTTTGAGAACATAGACAGGACATTTTACTGTGCAGCAGTGTCTGTTTCACAAACATTTAGTGAAGTTGTCCTAAAGCTTACTAAATATTTGGATGCGTTTGAGTTTATACTGCCAGGGTAGAGTGCACAGCTGTTAACTGATCCACTTTCATTACAGATCAAAATATTCATGTGTGTCTCCATCTATCAGAAACAGTTGCTTAATCCCATAATGATTATATCTTGGACAGACCGTTGCAAATGTATTGCATTTGTCAAGTGAAGAGGGTAACAGGTGAGAATACTGGCAGTTCTCCTTTCAACATTGCATACTGTAACCGGCAGCTGAAGGTCAACGGGAAAAACACCTCAAACTCCTCCGCATTCCAGGTTCACGTCAGACATATTGCGGTCTGTGAGTGATGGCTTTGTAAACCAACACTGCAGACAGGGAGTAAAATCCCCAGTCCTCGCCGAGGAAGGGTCTAGTAGCCTGTGTAGAAGTGTCCCGTCACGCATCAACCCACTATGAGCAACTGCAACAGTAGCTGCAACCTGCTGCCTTTCTAACCTTGTAAGGTACAACTAAACAGACATGGTGACACAAAACGGTGACCGGCTTCTCGGGTACATTTTACATGCTGAAAGATAAATACAAATTTCCGAAACAATTCCTACTGCGGGTAGAGCCAAAGTAGATTTTTTCATGTACGATACCTGCATTGAAAAGTGGGACTAAAAGGGCCATTTTCTGGCCCTTTCTTTTTCAACAGCTGCCTGTGTATTTAAACACCAGCACAAGTTCAAGGACATCAAAGGCACCATAAACATGCCTGCAGACTTGGGGGTGGAGGTAAGGATCTATCATGTCGGATGATCTCAGAGACCCTGGGATAGCTTGCATCCAAGTGCGTGCTGGAATTTCTTTAGGATGTATAAATTGTCAACAGTATTATTTAGTACAAATTATTTACATTAGGTTTGCGACGAGATGCTAAGAGCGCCCAGATGTGTGAATAAACAAGAGCCCTTTGACATGCCCTTGACATATAGATAAATACACACACACACACACTTATACAGTCCATTGAGAGCATCTGTATCTTGGCATCGACGTGATGGATTGTTGTTTTCATCAGACATAAACCATATTCCACTAGCGTAGCCAAAACATTAGTATTTCCAACAAATACAGTTTTAGTTTAATAGCGGAATCTTTCTTTCTCAAAAAGGTAAAAATGCAGGCATTGCTATCAAATCAGCTAGGCCTTATTTGGAGCTATGAGAAGAGCAGGCGAGGAAGAGCGTGGACACGTTTCATTACATGCAGCAATAGAAGATGCATTATGGATGCTGTCAGCCAAACTGTTTGCTCAGCAATGAGGTATCATTGCATATTTATGATCGGATGTTTAAAGTTGCATTAAAATGACAAGTGTAACCAGGGTCTTGGTTCTTAAAATTTGCCCAAAGTGTTATTTATATTCTATTTCACGGGCATAAAAAAAATGAAGATTCAAAGAGTTAAAAATCACTTACTGCATTGGCCTGCTGCACAGAGATGACCAGCACAATAATCCACCTACAAATATGACCAAATGATGACGTTAAAACAGTGATAATTTAAACTAGGCCAAATCTATTAAGAAAACAGGCAATGCCGGGCTTCAAATCCCACTTGTGCCTTTAAATTGATGTTATCTCTGTGTGTTGAAAGATAACGCTCTCTTGGTTGCTCATTACTCTGGTTTGCAGATGATGTATGATCTGTCGCTGTTTAGTGTATACGTTTTGTTTAGTGTTTCTGTGTGTGTGTCTACATGTGTTGTGTGTGTTTTTATGTCTTTGTGTGCAGCTTGTTCATCTTTTGCGTTGATCTTGCGTTTGGTGAGTTTGTATACATACACTTTTATAAGGAATGTAAGTATAAGGAATGTAAGTACATGTGCTGCTGTGTTGAAAATCTGAGTAAACATACAAGATGTTTATGTTCACCAGGAATTTACTAAACTTACACTGTGAAAAAGAGTCTAGCAAATGTCATTACACATCCCTTACAAATGTCTACCAATAATGAGACACATTTTATTTTGAAATTAGAAAACATATACGAAGATATCATACAAGATTATTGACATACGAAAAGACAGGGTATTGCTAACAGCTAAAATGATAACCCATACTCAAGATACTTCCCTTTGCCACGGCTTTCATGACCTACCTGTCCAGTTAGCTTCTTCTTTTTATTTATTAATTTATTTTATTAAATTAAATTTTTTTTTAGTTATTATTATTATTGAATTTTAATTTTCCAAGACTCACCGAATGGTGCTGAGGGTAGCAAATCTGATGGAGTATCTCATTGGTCCTCTTTACAGGTGAGTCCTTTACTCAATGCTGCCCCCTGTGGTAGAAAAACACCAAACACCAGAGCTGCTCTCAGGACACCTGCCTGCCTTTGGACTGTTAGAATTAGTTGGCCACAGTGGCCACAGTATTTCCCTTAAAATATGTATGCTTTTTATGCACTTTATGCATATAGTAGCTTAACTTACATGCTACAGTGAAATGACTATGGCGTTCATAAAAAACATTGTTTGTGCAGGTCTTCCATCTATTTAGCGGGGAGGGCCTAACCAATGTTACAGAATAAAACAACAGTAAGACTTTTGCATTCACAAATGTGGTATTAGCTTATCCATTGAAACGATAACGTGACCTCTATTCAAACATCATGCAGATTCATCAACTTTTACAACTCACCCGCTCCGTGTAAATTCAAAACCGCAGGTCAGTCTCCTTGCAGCCTACAGCGCATCTTAAGGGGAATCTTCCAACGATGGGATCTTATCTCCTGACTTGTTAGCAGTAGGGGCCAAATGACAATAACTGCCACCCTTTGCAAGCCCGGTAAAGGATGGGAATGAGGTGAGAAGGAGGCAATCACACCTATCCGAGCCGGCCAGTCAGACCCTCCCTCTCAGTCAAGTCAAGCCTCTCCAAATGGGCTGTTCGCGCATCGCAGCCACTTATCACTTATAATAATCTGTTTGGAAAGTTAAAGCGACATCAGCCCGACCTCGTACTCACATCACAGGAGTGTGATGTGAGGGCAGTCAGTACAAGAGGACCATCAACAGGAGGATCACAGCAGTAGCAGTAGCACCTGTTGTTGCTCAGCTGTCCAGAGGTACAGGAGGCTGGACTGGGGTCCGAAGAGCTCGGAGCTGTGGACGCAACTGGTGAAAGTAAAGCCATGAGGATAGGATGGCCGGTGGCTGTGGTCCTGTGTGCCGGGATGCTGCTGGGCGCCGCGGCCAACAATGTAAGCAATTATTCTGTTCCTTTTGCTGTCATTTCTTGTATAACATAATTATAACATCATTATTTTAAGACTGTAATTTTAGCGTGTTGAAACAGACTGTTCAGCCCGGCGTCTGCACTGCCCATGTGTTATTGTAACGTTAGTGCAAACATCTAAATTCCTGTTTGACTCATCGGCAGACGTGCTACAGTACAGCAGGAGACCTAATTCATTCACAGGATTTGCATGCAAGCTTGGATTATTTTACTAATTTACCCAATAAATTGCAATGTACTGTATTTTGAGGGTGGGTTTACAAAACCCGTTTGCTTGATATATAGACCAAATGATGTATCCTATAAACTGCAGGCGATTGAACACACTTGTTTGTTTGATGAGACCATTGACAGGCCACAGGATGTGAGCCCTAATAGTGCTTGATTAACAGTTCGCTGTGACTGAATAGATTAAAAAAACGTACAGTACCTCTGTGTCAGGCCCCCTCCAGTACATGTCCTTAATCAGCTCTCATTAAAACATATAGGAGGACAATTTGTCACTAGGCAACCATGATGGCCATTACACCAACCACATAATATTTCATCCAGACAGTTGTAGTGTGATGCTGAAGTTCTCTGGCTTACATCTTCCTGTTGCTTCTGTTTCTGGGCATTTTCACTACAAATGAAGTCAAATAGCAAAAATACCTTAGTGGTCTAGCATTTTATAGCTAACATCATAACACACACAGACACACACACACACGCACGCACACACACGCACGCACACACACGCACGCACACGCACACACACAGAATGTACTACATTAGCACCTGATTTAACACACACAAATCCTGGCCAGTCTATCTCTCTCTGTCATACACCCAAACAAACATCACACTGCAGTACACAGATTACTATTAACACAAATTAGGCACGAAGGAGGAGGTTTCGTCTATCCACTGTAAGAACGTTTTAACCATCCAGTTTTGGGAGCATAGCAATAGTGTAGAACACTCAACTCTGTGCGTACACTTTATGATTCCTGTTTGTTGACACACTGTAAAATACAGTACATCCCATCCAGCCCAACCTGGTCTTTGATATACAACACTGTGGTCTGTTTGTAACTGCAATGTCTGTGCTCATCTGCAAACAGCTTGCTGGGCCCTTTTTAATTGGGACAGTTTTGTTTTACTTTGACGGCCCTGTCAAACAGCTCCTCCCCTCAGCCTGCACAAGCAGGAAACACCACGCGTTTTGTTTTGGTTTGTTAGTGTAGTTCACCTCACTAACTCTGAAGGACCAATGTTACTGACAGCACCTTTAAACAAGCTTATGACTTGAGAATGGGGCTCCTATCACGGGATAATAATCAGTAATCAATATCCTGTCCTGTGGTTTGTTCTGCCTTTGTAACACGGCGGTGCATTGTCAAAGATAAGAGGGGGTTATGAAAGTGAAATATGAGAGAATATGCATTTACCCTTCAAAAGTAGACATTGTTTGGCACAGCATCAAAGAAATAAAACAAAATGTAGGTCGTCTTACAAAATAAACGACAATACAAAATGAAGTTTAAACTAACAGGAAGAGAGAAGAAAGGGGCCGTGCTAAATATACATTGGTCACACATTCAATCCCACCAATGTACAACTTTTATGTCTCTTAACTTTACATTTCTTTATCTGATTTATCTGTCAGGGGATGCAAATGAAGATGAGTTTACCCAATATCAATTAGTTAATCTGTGTTGCTTGATCCCAACACTACTGGCATCAATTTTATTTAGTCCTCTGCGCCTCTTTGAGTTACGGGACCAATCGGCCTTGAGTGCTTTGCTTTGTTTGATTTTCTGTTAGAATTTACTCTTCATTTAAATTATAGTCTTCAGGTTTGTTTGTTTGTTTGTATGTTAAGTTATTTATTTTGGTTATCTGTCATTATCTCATTGCCTTTTTATCTAGATAAGGAATAATACCGACGCTGTGTTGTCATTTGATGTGAAACTCTCCTCCCACCTAGTGGACGTTTAGGATCACTGCAGTACGTTGATGTCCCAGTTGACAAGCCTGATATTGAAGTGATTGGAGATACATTGTTCACACATTCATATTGTTTTTCCGTTGGCTCTGGCCTACATACATCAGGCCATAACATGTATTGTTTGATATGCTTTTTAAGTCACTATTCCTGCCTTCACTCCCATGATCCTGTTAAAATATATTGCTGGCATCAACAGAGTGTCGAAGTAATGACACTTTTTTGTTTGTAAGCTAACCTGGAAGTTAGTTCTGCCATGGGTTCCTTATATATATATATATATATATATATATATATATATATAGATGAAATCAATACAACTTTTTTGAGGCACACACAATGAGTGGGACATTTGCTGATGTATTTTATCTCATAGAACAAAACATATCTCTTAACTAAAACTCTATTAACCACTTTCCATTTTTCATTTCCATTTTTTGTTGTTATTTAAGATTGAATAAATGTCAGTGTGTACCTGTCACCAGTGTGTCTTCTTTTCAAAATAACATGAGTTAATAGCCTGTATATTGTGTGGACACGTGTCCCTATAACACACCTTGTTCCTACTAACTAGAAATGCATGTTGATGAAGACATGACCTTTTTAAGAGTTATTTTAGGTGAAAAACGAAGAGGTCCCTGATCCCCTGACCTGATGTTATTTAAATCTTGGTAACTGTGGGCTTGTAAAGCCCTTTCAGACTTAAGGGTTATATAAATAAACTTGACTTGACTTGACTTGACATTAGAAGTTTTAATTCACTGTGCTCATCATAGACATAGTATTTAGTCATTTGTGTTGGAGCCATACACATTTATTTGTAAAATATTGTTTATTAGCTAGTTGCCACACTTGATGGACTGAAAGTATCACCTTCAACATGTAATACATTATATATTTCTGATCACCTGCATAAACTAATACTCAGAACTGTGATCAACTGAATTACTGAAATTCAGTAAAATAACCAGAAAACCTTCAGTTACTTTCAGATAAATTTGCCTCCCAAATAAACTGAATGAAAGTTAAAATTTAAATTTTACATTTTAAAATGTATCTTAATTTGAAATTTAATTCTCTTCTATTTTACTCAATGTATTTTGAATGAAGTTATAATAATCATCAACTAGTGTGAAGCATTATGTATGTTAAATGATTTTGTTTGGTATGTTTCAATAGTGTGTGTGCAGCGGAAGATCAAGGTGTCACTGTGAAGGGGTGAAAGGCAGCCGGGTAAGAGGAGCACTTTACTGCCTGCTTTAAACAAGCATCAACACTTATTCAATGTTAAGATATTTCTATACATGTTACTAGTTAAAGTATTCACAAAATAACTTTTTTCCCAACAATTCATACAAAGAATAGTTGAAACCTTGTTTTCACTTTCACAGTTAAGTCTTACTATAGCATGTAGTATTTGCCAGCTATATTGATTGATTTTCAGCATGACTTGTCTTGTTCAGTGACATAATGCAATACGTTGGACACAACTACAGTATCTCAGTCAAACTAACTTAAAAGCCACTATTAAATGAATAAATAACTCGGTAGGAGGCATATTTGGCATTCAACCGTTTTTGGATTATCAGCAGTAACATTAAAATGTTTCCACATGGTTGACTTCTTGGACATCTTACTGTAACTTCACCTCAGGCTTTGGGCAACAATGTAGCGAATGTGAAGATGAATCGTGCGGAAGGCTGTAGGCTGAAGGCGGAGCTCCGACACATTCAGTTCAGCCCTAGTTATAAGCCTAAGCCTCAACAATTCAGCATCCATAACATGTCAAAGAATCCTCTCTGGTATTATTGACATTAAATATCTATTACTTTATATTTAACCTTTATTTACTAGATTTCCCCATTGATCTTAAGAAACTATTTTAAGAGACCTGACCAAGAGAGCAGCACTAATGAGAAACATAAAAGTTGCAGACAATGTACACAATGAAAATGCTTCTGTAAGTCTAAATAGATATTGACTAACCAGAGTACAGAAAGCTCCTTAAAGAATTAGCCTCGATATTTCATAATCATTTTGAATTTGCCGAGAGACACCAGCTTTTTCAGTTTGAAATAGTTTTGCAATGGGTTCCAAGAGATGGGGGTGGAGCCAATGATACCTTAGAGACAGATAGCAAAAACAATTCCACTGGCTGTAGGCAGTTATTTTGACTAAGTGCATCATTGACTTGACACAGAAGAGCCAATCAACTGGAGTACAAATGATGAATGAGCTTTACAGTCACAATTAAAAAGGCATACATCATATCTTAATTTGTTTGTTTTCTAAATATACAGATACGCTATTATTCATTACATTTAGTGTACGCTCAATTTATGAGGTTTACGAATAAAGCTACATTATTTTTAGTTTAGTTGACTACAACAGACAAACTGTTTTCCAGACTTGTGATCAGTGTCTACTGTTATGATCACAGCTTATTATATATACGTAAGTGTTACAATTATCTCTGGCTATTTTTGTTTGCCTGTCCTTCTCTATCTTTCTCTGTCTCTCTCTCTCTCTCTCTCTCTCTCTCTCTCTCTCTCACACACACACACACACACACAAACACAGGGAGATAAAGGGGCCCGTGGAACTCTAGGCCCGCCAGGCGCAGAAGGTCATTCAGGATCAGAGGGTCATGCCGGGCCCATGGGACCAAAGGTAGAGTTTCCTGTGGGAAATTTAGCCATAAAAGTTCTGTTGGGCCAATACTTCAGTACTTCTAGATTAAGTAATAATGTTGACTGTATTGTCTTTCACAGGGTAGCACTGGGCATGAAGGACCTGTAGGGCCAAATGGCAGTCGGGTAATATAACTGTCCAATCCTGTAGACCATGCCTGTCTTTGTGTATACGTTGCATGCTGTAGCATCTGTGAGGTGGTTTGTTGTAATGTTGGTGTGTTGACATCAGCAGTTAAGTATGAGGTCACATATATTAAAGTATTATATATTCTATGTACATGCTCATACAGTAGATCTTCCTCAGACTCAAACCTTGCTAACAATTGCCTTTGGCTGACATATTTTAAATGTGTATGTTCTTTGTGAAGGAAATTAATAATTACACGGCTCAAAATAATTGTGAGATTGAGATAGTTGCTCCAATTATGCAACAAGTATTTATTAAGTCTGTGTCATATAAAAATTGGTTCTCCTCCTCAGTCAGATCAGAGGAGAAGGCGCAGGCGAACAGAGAAAGCACAGTGGTTTTGTAGTCATACAATAACAACTCTAACTTTGTCCTAGAGGAAAGCTAAAAGCAGGTGTACTGGATAGAATATGGGAACAGTTAGAAGTTATGGTTGCCTCTATGTT
>OMKK01036009.1:0-12038 GCA_900302305.1 Polymixia japonica | reverse complement strand
TCACGTACACAGGGTTGCTCTGTTGCAGCATCCCTGCACAGTTAGCGTTTTGCTCCAGAGCACGTTGGCAGTGATCTTCGGCCACCAAACCCACAGCCAACGTCGTCACTTGCTTACAGCTGGAAAACATGCTGAGGTTTCAGCTTCATCGTTTTTGTCACTGTAACAAGTGTTTGGTTGGCGTCAGTTATTGGCTGGAGTGTAAATGTGATACGTCCTCTGAAAGTACCCAACCTCTATTGTCTCGAGTGTCTATGAATATGAATATACACCTAAACCCCAACATAGGCCCCGTTTACACCTGGCATTAACGTGCGTCTTGTATCTGGATTGCGTCTAGATATTATTTAGCTGGTTTACGTTTACACCAGCACATTAAAACGCTGGTGATTTCTCTTTCCCCTGCACAGGACAGGAGACTGCCGTGCACATCAGTTTCTCTCATAGGGATTTCATCCTGATGAACACGTTCTTACTCGCTCTTCATTCATTAATGCATTGACGATACGATTTCTGACAATTAAAATCCGAACGGTCTGCCACCAGTTGCTTGTGCTTCCTGGTTGAATCCGCATGCAAAGGTTAAATTCCATTGACGTAGTTGCTATAGGCAGACTAGCAAACACATTGGGGGTATTGTTTTTGCCTTGGTCTCTGTGTCTGTCTGTCTGTCTGTCTGTCTGTCTGTCTGTCTGTCCATCGCCACGATAACTCACCCATTTTTTTTATCTAATTGGTTGTGACTGGTCCAACTTGGTGTATAGGTTGGTGGGCAGGACCTGCGCTATTGAATATTATTCAAATCAGTCAAAGATCAACGGCACAGATGAAGGTCAGAGTTTTAGCCACTGGTGTAGAAATTCTCTATCATTTTCAGTTGGCTGTATTGCTGACCACCTTGTTGGACCCAGCCTGCACGGGTCTAGCATCTCTCTAAGGCCTTTCTAGTTATTAATGTTGACAAATGCGTCTCTGACAACCACTGGAGGTGGTCTGAGTGATTAGATCTTCAAAGCATCTTGAGGGCATTTGCACCTGGATTTTTTTGTGGTTTTGCTCTATCCTATTACAATGTGATAACCCAGGATGGATGTTAACGCCAAGTGTAAAGGGGCCTTAGAGACTTTTGATAATGAGATTTGGAAACATCACTCAACTGAAAACTCAAAACGGACTTATACGGCTTCCGATCTGACGGCCTCAGTTAAATATTAGCAAAGCAGACGGAACTAATTGAAACAAACAAACTAAAATCTAACATGAACTACTTAATTAACCTCACATAAATGAAATGGTGTAGCGCTGCTTAAGCAATTAGGCAGGGGTTGACGTTACGTTTTTGAGCCACTTGGAATACAGAAATGTATTCTCAATACATTAACAACTTAGTGTTATTAAGTCTCTTCATCTCAAGACTGTATGTCGAAGCGTTGAAAGCTGAAGACAGTTGAGGTTGTGTATGTTAAGGGGGACATAAAACATTCACAGTTTTATTGACTATAGGACTATGTTGGCTGTTCAATAAAACATAAAAACTAAACCTTTCGTGTGTTGAGCGTTGCAACGTGTTCATGTGCTGAGCGTGTATGTGTTCATCAAGGGTGACATGTTGGGCCTCGGACGGTTTGATCCCCTACATCATCCGAAGGTGGTTTTCCTCCTGTGAGGCTGGCTGATTATTCCAGGGCCCAACATCACTGCCAAAGTGCCATCAACAAAGGCAAAGAACGCCAAATTCAGGGTTCGACATTTAACGCTTTCGTCCGGGACAAGTAAACAAACACGCATGTAACTTGGCCCGAATAGACAAGTAGAAAAATCGACAAATTCCTTGTACTTTTTTTTCGCTGTGTGGCCCAATCTCCGCCCGCGATCTCTGCCCCGATAGTCGCAACTATCACGTCAAATCAGTTGACTGGCTGAAAGGTTCGCAGTCTGTATTTTTGATATTCGCTTTTGAGTCGCAGTGCACTGTTTAATGTGGCGGACCAAATCAATTCACTCTTCTCTTGGCATCAGCGTGTGTGTCGTATCTGGATTTCCCTTTCCCTTGCAGGAACACAGACTGCTGAAAACATGCCCTGCTTGCTCTCCTTTCATTAAGTAAAAGGGACTGATATGGCTCTCCAAAGAATTCCAATATGCTGCTAAAACAGCAGAAGTTTGTTCATCCAATCCCTACCTTCACTCCCGAGTGATCGCTTTATCAAACAGCCATAATGAGCCAAAACTGTGGGCATTGATTGTGCATAATTGTTGGTGATTCCTTGATTGATACTTTGTAACTAAAAGTGGGCAATTTAAACTGCAGATTGGATTGTACCGAGCATTTCAGCACAATTGGTTATGTGTAATTATCTGTATTCCCTAATTGCTAGTTGCAACTGAAATCTTTAGTTGCAAGTAGCAATTCTCTAAAGAGCTTTGCAGAATCTGTACATCATCTAATTAATTTGGGATTTCAACAAATTCAGACCATTTCATTATCTAGAATGACCGCTGGGTAATGAGATTACTGACATTCTGCTGTTTATGCTGGTCACCAAAAGAGGAAAGACTGTAGCGCACAGGTGAGTTTGAGAGGCACACATTTATTTGTATTATCTTCATATAGGTGCTGTGCTAATCAAATGTATCCCGAGCTGCGTTGACAATATCATTAACCTTTTGACAGTCATATAGCTCCTTTGAAGTGAGGTGAGACACTGCATGCATACAAAATGACATTTTCCTTCGGTTCATTTAAAAGTGGCGCGCCAACAGAACTACAAAATGGAAGCCATTGCTTACTTTTTTTTTCCCATTGACACCGTTTTCAATTTGAGTTGCTATTGACTTGCTATTGCTATTATGACTTGTGATTCAGTGAATTAACTATGGGGAATGGACATCTCTGAAAACACAGTCAACAATCGTGCAATTAGAGTCACAGGATATATTAAAATTCAGGACAAAAAAGCTAATATAGCCCAATCTCTCCCAAAAAAACAAAAGATAGCTCAGGGTTCATGATTGGAATCAAAGTTTTTAACCTAAAAACTTCTTCCAATAAGGCAATTACCAAAACTGTGACATAATCAAATTGAAACCAAAGCACCCACTTCCACAATTGAAATGAAAAGACATATTTGTTTGTGTGTAAAGCAATTTTTCATCTGTTGTACTGAATTAAATTCACCAACCTGCCTCCGTGGCTCCAAACGGAATTGACTCAAAACCACCCATCCATTTACATGTACCCTCAAAACTACACAACCAGGGAATAAATTCAATCTGGAGAAATCTTTCACACCTATTTCCTCCTTAACGCAGCCCAGCACACCATCCTGAAATCATTTTACGGTCATACATATGGATTGGCACCTGCTGCCATAGCAACCGACCCCCCACTTTGCTGGTTGGGCTGGTTTGGGCAGAAGTGGGTGTGCCATGAAAATCCTTCACATGCCAGTGCTTTCCACATCGAAATGCCACCGGGCGCTGTCAGGTCCTCTAGTTGAAAAGAGCTTCGGCGGGAGAGCTGTCAGCCAGGGCTGGCTGCCCTGTCAAACCCAGCCCAGAGCACTGGACTTATTAGAAACTCCATGCCTCGCTAGAATCGAATAGGAGTAAAAAAAATGACAGCAGTTCTACGCTAGAATGTACAGGGTTTTATATTGCAGACTGGAACACAGATTGACTTACCGTGCTCACGTCTGGTTCTTCAGTAGAATAGCAGAGCTCCACAGTGAGACACAGAGGGGAAAAGAGGGACTTCTCCCCTGGTTAAGGACAGCTGCAGCTGGGTAGGGGTCTGCTTGGCCTAGGTCTGAGTGCTTGTTATATGCTTGACGGTACCTTTACAGACTGAATTTCAATATATATCTAGCAAGTACACGAGATGTTTCAGGAAAATGTTCTCGCAAGAAAGTAGCGTTCTTTACAGTTGTTTGTTGACTGCAGTCTAGACTGCGGTCTAGATTGCGGTCTTGGGTCGTCTCAGGCGGTTTCTAGGGGTTCTAGGTGGTCTGTTGGTCTGTTGCCCGCTGAGTCCGACAACAGGGAAGCAGGCGTTGTGCAGACACTAGGTTCTTCACTCGCCAAAGCAGGAGTTCTCAGACAAAGAACTGAAGCAGAAAAGGAGAGAAGAAGAGAAGTATTATTAGCGCGATTAAAATTAGATTTTAGATAAGGGGGGGGGCGAGAGAGATGGAGAGATTGGAAGAGCGACAGAGATGTAAATCAAGTCAATGCAAACGTTAAATTAGGCAGACATTCTGGATCACATGCGCGTACCAAGGAACCTTTTACCTTTTCAAAATGTGTTACCCGATTTATCCCACCGTGTACATAATAGTATTAGATTCCGTGCTAGATTGCCACTAGACCCATTTATATACGCATGTTCCGTGTCAGTGTTTGATTGGTAAATAGAATCGCAAAGAGATCGTTTTACTTTTCAGTTAAGTTCAAAGTGTCAGCGTTTAACCCAGAGGCCTGAGTAACACAGCTCACACGGAGCAGAGGAAGCGAAATAATTGGAACGTTCGTATCGTAACGGCGCGTGCGGTACGAACATGTCACACACAACGGCCACGTTTACGCAAACCCGTGCGCACACACGCGTGCATGTGTCTGTAGTCAGTGTAGGAGTGGAGCTCTGGCAATTAACCCCAGCCTCGCAAAACACACACAAACACACAAACTCCACACTCACCACTTCAAACACCGCAATCACCCCTGCTGGGCCAAGAAATGGACCTGGCCCACTCAAATGTCAGGGCACATGAATCCAACCCCTCGCCAACATGTGGAATAAAGGGGCTTGATTTGCGTTGGCTTTTAAGAAAAATATAAACTTTTTTTTTTTTTTTAGCAAAGAGAGGTGTCTGATAACTTTTACCAGATCTGTGTGAAAATCTGCTGGCTTCAACTAAAGGGTAGAGGGGAGAGAGAGAGACAGAGAGGGGGAGAGCAGAAAGGTAAAAGAGAGGATCTGCTTGGCAGATAGAGAGAATAACAAAGTTAAAGGTCAAAAGGAAGAGGTTACTGAAAAACGTCTGAAAAACCCAGAAGATAGCAGGGCTTTCGAGGGCTTTCAATGTGCGCAAGAGGAATAAACAGGAATATGACTCTATGGAGAGTAGAGAGAGGGAAGACAGGATGGACAGAAAAAAACACAGGACAACAGTGAACAGAAAGGTGGAAAAACAGAAAGAAAGGCCCGAGTGAGATAAGCAGACAGACTAACGCAGAGACAGAGAGAGATTGTTTTTATGCTTTTAGCTGTAACATAAGGGAAGTATCCATTGTTTCAGTGTCATATAAACAATTGATGTTACAAACAACCTAAAAACCTAGCGACATCTTAATGAGGGGGATATTTGATTTATACAGTGTATGTTGTCTTCACTAACAGTGTCTGAACTGCAGCTATCCAACTAGTTAAACTCTTCATAAAAAACGATGCTTCAAGACGTTTTAAACATTTAGGTGAAGTTTAGTGAGTCTTTCATCATCTTACAGGCAGAGTGAAAACTGTAACAAGAACCCAACAAATATCACCATTACATTGCTAACTAGCAACACATCTTCAATTCAATTCAATTCAATTCAATTCAATCTCAATGCAAACATGTGTAAAAAACGATTTTTTAACTACAATCAAATGTCTCTTTTTAAAATGTAAATATCTTTCTTAACATTAACTTATAAGTATAACAATGAATTACTCACGACATTGCCTCTGTGCTAACAGGAAGTAGCCTAGTCTGCCCGCCTACTTCCTGACAAATGACTTCAAAATAAAAGTCTTAGAAAAATAAAAGCCTTGAAGGCGATACACTCCCCGCCTGGCCTCTATGAGGTCACTACTTGACCAGCATATGATCTGAGCAGCTTTCTGAATGTCATTCTTTAGTCAGAAGTAGAACGACTTCTGTGACTGGTCTAAGAAAAGTCTTTGAACTTCCCTGATTTGTGGTCCTTAATTCCACCTTTCTTACTCTTCCGTCCTTTCCAGGAAAGGTCCTTGTGATAATGGCCCTTGGCCAGTTGTTGCGGGTGGCTTGATTATCTTTGAGAAGGACAATGTCTCCTTCCAGGTTCGGGAAGGACTTGGTCCATTTCGTCCGCCGTTGCAAGGTAGACAGGTACTCTTTGCTCCAACGAGTCCAGAATCTGTTAGCAAGGGTTTGAACTTGTCTCCACTGCTTGGTGAGGAGGTCTTTATTTGTATATTCCCCTGGTGGAGGTGGGACTCCTACTTTCTGAGTTAGGAGCATTGATGGTGACAGGATGAATGGATCCTCAGGGTCATTTGAGACTGGGATTAGTGGTCTCGCATTCATGATTGCTGTCACTTCTGCCATTAGCGTGCACAGGACGTCATGGGTGAGGTGGGTGTGCTGTTCGAGAAGCATTGAATCCAGAATTCTCCTGGCCACCCCGATCAGGCGTTCCCAAGAACCTCCCATGTGCGAGGCGTGAGGAGGGTTAAACTCCCAGGAACACCCTTGCTGGTTGAGGTACTTCTGCACAGTCACATCTGGTTGGTCTTTGCTCATTCCAAGTTCCTTACAGGCCCCTATGAAGTTTGTACCACGGTCGGACCTTATTTGTTTTGCAGGACCTCTCATTGCGAAGAAACGCCTCATCGCATTGATGCAGCTTCCAGTGTCCATTGAGTCGATGACCTCAATATGTACAGCTCTGGAGCTCATACAGCAGAACAAAATTGCCCACCGCTTGCTCTCAGCCTGTCCTCCTCTTGTACGTCTGGTGGTAATGGACCAGGGTCCGAAGACATCCATTCCCACGTATGTGAAGGGAGGGCAAGTTTCAAGGCGTTCTGGTGGCAGGTCTGCCATTCGCTGTTCTTGCATTTTTCCTCTAAGCCTACGGCATGTTACACATTTGTGTAGGAGTGAGTTGATAAGCCTTTTTCCTCCCAGGAGCCAAATTCCTGCTGCTCTGACGGCACCCTCTGTAAGGTGGCGGCCTTGATGTTTAACCTCGTTATGATAGTGCCTGACAAGCAACAGGGAAATGTGGTCGTCTTTTGGGAGGATCACTGGGTTTTTCTCCCCGCTGTCCAGGTTAGCGTTTTTGATACGTCCTCCAAGGCAGATGAGATTGTTCTGCAAGACTGGACTGAGACAAAGAAGGCTGCTGTTTCGAGGGACTGGTTGGTTTGTTTCCAATGCTTTGTATTCCTTTGTGAATGTTCTCTTTTGGACAGCTCTGATGATGACTTCCTTAGCTTGAGATAGTTCATCTGGAGTACAATGTAAGGTGCACTTATGCCATCCTTTACACCCGTCCGTGCTGTTGGAGGACTTGCAGGACTTTGCTATATGGATTAAGAAAGCTATGGCCCGTACAAGAGTCTTGAAGCTGGAGAATCTTTTAAAGCGTTCTGTACTGAGGCTTTTTTCTTGTAACTGTGTAGCATAGCTTCTTACAAGTGGACGGATCTCCACATCTGCTTCTGGTTCAACTAAGTCGAATGGCTTGGCTAGTTCTGGTGCACTGGACGGTTTCGACAGGGAGGTGGGCCCTGTAAACCACGTTGTTTGTGCCAGGCATGGGGCAAGAACTGATCTCGACGCATGGTCGGCAGGGTTGTCCTCCGTGCATATGTAATGCCATTGTTCAGGTCTTGTGGTTTGGCGAATGCGCTGGACTCTATTATGAACATAGACGTAAAAGCGCTTGGACTCGTTGTAAATGTAGCCAAGGACCACTTTGCTGTCAGTAAAGAACTTGATGGAATCCAGCTTCAAGTCTAGTTCCTCCTGAAGTAGTTCTGCCAGTTCCACGGCCAAGACTGCTGCACAAAGCTCGAGTCTTGGAATAGTTGGTTCGGACTGAGGTGCAAGTTTTGACTTCCCCATGACGAACCCAATGTCGACTTGTCCATCTTCTTGTACAGCCTTCAAGTAGGCCACAGCACCTATGGCCTTGGTGGATGCGTCACAATACACACAGAGCTCAATTTGCGCTGCCTTGGCTAGAGAAGCTGCTGTGTAGGTTCTTGGTACATGGAGCCGTTTTAGATCCTGGAGTGAGTCTCGCCAGGCCTCCCACTTGTTGCGTTTATCTTCAGGTAGCGGAGTGTCCCAGTCCAGCAGCTCAGCAGTGAGTTCCCTGAGAAGGGCTCTTCCTTGGATTGTGACCGGGGCCAAGAAACCCAAGGGGTCAAAAACACTGTTCACCGTGGAGAGGATTCCACGGCGAGTAAAAGGCTTGATGACATCTGACGCTGAGTACGTGAACGTGTCAGTTGTTATCTCCCACAGGAGACCCAAGCTACATTGCATTGGTGCAGCTTCTCCACTGAGGTCTACATCTTTCGCAGCCGCACAGTCTTCAGACGGGAAGGCATTCAAGACTGCTTGACTGTTTGAGGCAAACTTGTGGAGTCGAAGGTTTGACTCGGCGAGTGAGTTCTGCGTTCGGCGTAGCAAGTCAATGACTTCAGCGTCAGTCGCCATGGAACAAAGCCCATCGTCGACATAGAAATGACGCTCTACGAAGTTGACTGTGTCGGCTCCATGTTCTTGTGCCCCCTCTCTGATAGCTCTTCTAAGCCCATAGATAGCCACAGCAGGGGATGGGCTATTGCCAAAAACATGAACCTTCATCCTGTAGTCTATGACTTCTTTTGTCACGTCGTTGTCCTTGTACCACAGGAATCTGAGGTAGTTCCTGTGGTCTTCTCGCACCAAAAAGCAGTGAAACATCTGCTGTACATCTGCGAGGACAGCAACCCTTTCCTTCCTGAACCGCAACAGAACTCCAAGGAGTGAGTTGTTGAGGTCGGGGCCTGTCAGGAGCACATCATTGAGAGAAACACCTGAGTGTTGGGCGCTTGAATCAAACACCACCCTGATTTGACCTGGTTTTTGAGGATGGAACACCCCAAACGTTGGTAGATACCAGCATTCTTCGTTTTCTCTTAGTGATGGTGCCTCCTCAGCATGGTCGTTCTCTAGTATTTTTCCCATGAAGGCCACATATTGCTGGTGCATCTCTGGCTTCTTACTTAGGCTTCGTTGGAGTGAGGTAAAGCGCTTTAGGGCCTGATCCCGGTTTTTTGGCAAGTATCGTCTGGGTTGTCTGAATGGGAGTGGGGCAACCCAACTGTTTGACTCATCCACGTAGACTTCCTTGTCCATCTGTTTCATGAAGATCTCATCTTCAATGGAAGGTGCCAGCTTGTTGTCATATTCGGTATGGTTGAATACGGTTTGACCCAACATCTCCTCTGCTGTTTTGCTGGACTCTGAGGTCTTGTCTCGTACTTCCTTGACATGATGAATCCCTTCTTTGACGCGCAAGAAGCTTGTGCAGGGTTTGAGGAGTGAGGGCCGGCCATTCTCGAGCACATTCGGTTTGAAAGTGTTGACTGTTGTTGGCTTGTGTGCACCTCCCAAGCAGACTTCTCCAACCAGCACCCAGCCTAGGTCTAGGCGTTGGGCGAAGGGGGCATTGTGAGGACCGTTGACTTGTTCCCTTACCTTGTGCACTCTGATTATGTCTCTGCCGAGCAGCAGTAGGATCTCAGCTGCAGGGTCAACCTCAGGGATGTGCTCTGCTACCTTGACAAGGTGCGGGTGATGTAAGGCTGCGTTTGGTGTTGGGATTTCGGGCCGATTATTAAGTATGTCATCGCACTCAATGAGTGGTGGAAGAGGGATTGTAACCTTTCCATTGAGAGACTCGACCACAAACTCTTTGGCCTTTCGGCCGGATGTTTCCATTGTGCCAGAACACGTTCTCAGATAGTATGAATACGGTGCACACTTGATGTTGAACAGCTTGAAGAAACTGGACCTTGCTAGCGACCGGTTACTTTGGTCGTCTAGGATGACGTAAGCTTTGATAGCTTTGTCCGGTTGACTCTTGTGGTAAACTTTCACAAGGCAGATCTTCGAGCACGACCGGCTGACCTGCCCTGTGCCACAAACTTCGGTGCAGTGTGAGCTGACGGTGGTCTCGTTGTCGTTGCTTTCTTCTCTCTCCCCGCGGTTGTGTGGTAAGGGTGAGGGAGCCATCGTTTGAGGTACAGGTCCTGGATGCATTGCAGAGTCGTGGTAGGTGCTATCACACTCCGTACACTTGACTGAAGCCACACAGTCCTTTGCTAAGTGAGTGGAAGAACCACAACACTTAAAGCACATTCCCCTTTCTTTAAGGAAGGTCTTCCTGTCCTCCAGACTTTTGGCTCTGAAGGCTCTGCATCATTTAAGGGGGTGCGGCTTACCATGTATTGGGCAGCTTTTGTTGGGGTTGTTGACACTTTCCACGGGTGTGTTTGTGGTGCCTATTGGGGAAACATCTGTCTGGTGAACTGAGATAGGGTTCCTTGTGCCTTTAGAGAAGGGTTTTTCAGGTGACCCACCAGCACTTGGAAGAGCGAAGCTGGGGTCATTCCTCTTCCGTGCCTCGTAGCGTACAAACCTGACAAAGAACTCAAATGGTGGAAAATGTCCTCCATTGTCTTCCTTGTGCCTTGAACCAGCAGAGATCCACTTTTCTTGAAGCCCATAGGGAAGCTTTGCAACTATGGGTTCGATGCCGCGGGCAGTGTCCAGGTAGGACAGGGCTGGGAGGTAGCCATCCTCCTTGGCGCACTGTAGTTCCATGAGCAAGTCTGCTAGTTCTCGTAGCTTTGTGTGTTCTTTTCCTGAAAGTCTAGGGAAGTTTTCAAGCCGGTTGAAAAGAGCTTTTTCAATTATTTCAGGGGCCGCATAACAGTCCTGGAGACGCTCCCAGGCCTTTCCCAGTGCTATTGCTGGATCTGCAACATGCACCGAGCGCAGACGTTTGACATGGTCGCTGGATTCTTTACCAAGCCATTTAGTCATTAAGTCTAATTCCTCAGTAGCTGTGAGGCCTAGCCCTTGAGTGGCGTTGCTGTATGATGACCGCCAAGCACGATAGTTTTCAGGCTTATCATCGAATGCATACAAACTTGAACTCACTAGGTCACGCCGAGCTAAGTATTGTGCTAGATGTTCAGTTGTGGGAGCTCCGTGGTTAGCCCTTGGCACACGCTGGGGATGGAGGGGCTGTGCAGATTCGTTCAAGTCAGGGCGTAACACATTGGAATAGCTTCCTTCTCTTTTTGGAGTCTGATTTTCCACTTTGATCGCCGGTGGCACATACTCAGTCATAAGGTCAAAGTCGTAGTTTGCTAATGAATTGTTATTGTTACGAGCATGTGATGGCTCATTTGGAGAGACATGGGGCCGATATCTTGGATTGAAAGGATTGTTGGGACTTAACTGAAAGGTGCTGTCTGGAAAGGGTTGATCTGTTGAGGAACTAGAAGTAATGGCTTCTTGTGCTGGCGGAGCGATAGGAAGGCTTTTCTGTGTGTGTGAGTCAAGCAGAGACTGCACATACTCACTTGTCCGCTCCATTTTCTCTTCCTCTGATAGGCCTACCTCGTCTAGTAGCGCATAATTTTTCATTGCATCTACCGCTTCCCACACAGACGCTTCGGCTTCCGCGGCCGCTGCCTCCCGGCGAACAGCAAGCACTACTAGCTCAGCATCTCTTCTTGCCTTTTCTTTCTGGTATTCAGCCTCCTTAGTAGCTCTCTCTATTTTTGCTGCAGCTTCCTGGTCTGCAAATGCGGCGCATGCTTTAGCTGCCTCCGCTTTAGCACGAGCACGTGTTGCTGAAGTACTAGATGATGTAGACGAATGGGAACTTTTCTTACTTAACTCTGACATTTTGTCACTTTGTTTTGATGTCATCTTACCGTGATGTACAACACCAGCTTTTCTTTGTCTTTTCACTATGTTGTCTTCACTAACAGTGTCTGAACTGCAGCTATCCAACTAGTTAAACTCTTCATAAAAAACGATGCTTCAAGACGTTTTAAACATTTAGGTGAAGTTTAGTGAGTCTTTCATCATCTTACAGGCAGAGTGAAAACTGTAACAAGAACCCAACAAATATCACCATTACATTGCTAACTAGCAACACATCTTCAATTCAATTCAATTCAATCTCAATGCAAACGTGTAAAAAACGATTTTTTAACT
>OMKK01036004.1:0-22235 GCA_900302305.1 Polymixia japonica | reverse complement strand
ACTAGAGGGAGAGAGACAGCGAGAGGGCAAGGTACAGAGAGAGAGAGAGAGAGAGAGAGAGAGAGAGAGAGAGAGAGAGATACAGAAAGGGCGAGAGGGCAAGGGACAGATAGAGAGAGAGAGAGAGAGAGAGAGAGAGAGAGAGAGAGAGAGAGACTAGAGAACACAGAGAGAGAGAGACAAAGAGATACAGAAAGGGCGAGAGGGCAAGGGACAGATAGAGAGACACGGGGAGAACCAAGACTGGGAGAACACAGGACTAACTACACTAGGGTGAACATGATAACCAAGAACAGAATGAACTTAAAATCACGCAGGGCAAAAACCATGCAAAGAACAGAACAAACTATAACAAAACAAGGCAAAACAGAATGAAAAACAGAATGAACCACCCAGGGCAAAACCATGATAGTAATCCTTTACTAGAATACTCATTACTATCTTTAGATTCTAATCAGCAATGTATTCTATTGGATTACCCCAACTCATTACTTTGGCTCATCATGTTATCATGCTAGTTGGTCTGGCAGATATAAAGTCCAGTTTGAGGATTTTCTTTCCTTCAGTGAACGCTTTCTAGCATGGTTGGGTAGCAAAAGTTGTACTGGTCTGTTAAAGTTGCATCTGCACAAAAATAAACATGCGTATTGCTGCCAAAAGATACATTTGAGTTGCTATTGCAAGAATACAACATGCCAAAATAAGACATCAAGCTTTATACAATGAAAAAAAAACAAAAAAAAACAGTGGAATATGTCAAAGGTTATCCATGTATGTTTTTAAAGCAGAAATGTAATGTCATTTCCAATACCTAGCGGGCCTGGAACAGCACATTCTGTAGCACCTGAGATCATCTAAACATACATGTGCATCGCAAGACCAGGGCTGCATGAAATCAGCCACTCTATGTGTAAATGGACTGTCAGATTTACAGGCGACTGGACACTACTGTCGTGTTGTTCTAAAAGGTACAAACCTTCCTACCCAATTTCGCTGGCTCTCAACGGGGTGTACTTACGCGGCTTTGTTTTCCGCATGTTTTTTTTCCCCATTAACCATTTCATGAGTACATCCCTAGTTCAAACAATACACTGTGCAGAAACAGACAGTTTGGGGAGTTTAAGAGCCTGTGTCGGCGCCTTTATCGCCCTGCAGTCTGTGTGATTCTCTACCATCCAAACAACAACATCGTCAGAAAGAATATTGTCAACAAGAACATCGTAAAAAATATATGTGATGTGATGAATACTAATTTTTTAGACTCTTATAAATGTACCCCCTCTAAAATTAAAATTAATTTGATTGTAATTTTAACTCTAATTATAACTAATTAACTGTAATTATAACTCAACTGCTCAACCACCCCCACATGACTAAGGGGGTTTTTCCACATATAACTGGCCTAAAAAAAGTCAGGACCAGAATCCGCCGTGTTGTTACATTGTATCAGTCCAGTTTGTTTTAAACTGCCTAAAACCAAGCGCACCTTTTGGATCGATATTTGCGGGGAATACAAAAAGATCAAACAAGGCAGGCAAGATGGCATATCGTATGCATATCGTTGTAACTTTCTCATTGCTTGTTTTTTTTCTGTGCAAACTGCATGCGCTCTCAAATCTGCTTCTGTAAATTAAAATGTATTAAAGTGTATGTATTATGTATGTATGTATTAAAGCCACAGTGTATAGTAAGATAATAGTATAACGGTGATCATCTGAAAGCTTCCCCTCTCTTTCTGTTTTGGTTGTGCCTCAGTGGTGCCATTTCCCTTTACTTTCTGGTCTTTGTTTTGCTTTGACAGCCCGTCAAACAGCTCCTCCCCTCAGCGTGCACGAGCCCAGAACACCACGCTTCTTTTATGGGTTTGTCATTATAGTTCACCTCACCAATGCTAGAGTGCCAATCTTACTAATAGCAATTTTAAATGTGTCTGCATTCCTGTGTGTTGTTACTAACTGTTCTTTATATGGCCCTCAGCCCATATTGTCAGAAGGCATTTTATTTCCTCCACGCTCCTCATGCAAGCCAGGAACAACCGCAACAACCCGCCATGAAAACCCGGTGTCATTTATGTCGTCCTAACAGACTCAACAGAAATTGCTTTCACACCAGAGCTGATCCATGATCCCGGATGGAAGAGGACTGAGACCCCCAGTTTTTTGGTGACCTTTTTGTAGCCATTTGGTCCAAACCAGATCCCACATGGAGTGTTCACACCTGTCAAAATGATCTGAACAGACCAAACAAGAGTCCACACCAAACAAGGGTATGTGTGAAAACACCCTAAAATACACTTAACTGCTGAATGTATATTCAGTGTTCATTCAATCCTAGATGGCATGAGAGCAGATAGTCAATCATGTAAAATGAAATTACGGGCTTGAATATACAATATGTCATGGCAAAATTCATTATTTTACCTGTGAAGGTACATAAGAAGTATTTAAGAACCACTGAAGAATCGTAGTAGACAAAAAAAATCATGGATCATTTAAGATTCTCTATGTAAAGTTCTCTATGTAAAAATATGTATTTCCAAATGGCAACAAAGAACCTCTTAGAATCAAAGAACTTGTTCTTCCAATAGTAACAGTTATAAAGTGTTTTGCCATTGGAGAACCACTAAATAACTATTTGTGCATTTACAACTAAATTGTGCTTTATCATTATTTAGACTTAGATTTAAGCTTGTTTAATGAGTGAAAGAACTAGTTGCACAGCCATGTCCAAAAGGGAAAGAGTTAGTAGAGTTAATATCTATATATATATATCTATATATCATACAGTGAATCAACAGTGCAACCAACACAAAGAGCTGGAGTACAAGTGCCAGTGTTAAGATGATTCTTACTGGAATACCTCTTGTCAATCATATTGCTAGATGAGACTTTATTGTTGTACAATAAAACACAGAGGGATTTGAAATATTTTAAAGAGACATGACAAGTGACAGCTGAATTATTCAAGTGATTGTTTGCACAGGAACATCATATGAATTTAAACTCAAGTGCCTCTTCACCTCTCGGTGCTCTTGCCCACAGGCGACTATTTGGTTCCTCAATGGAGTCTGTCACTCACACATATACATGTTGAATGTGTAGGAACACCTCCTCTGTAATGAAAATCTCCCTTTTGTGAGCTTTGAAATTAAAATGTCTATTATGTCGTTAGAAAACGAGACCGGTTCTTCCTCCCACTCAAACGCCTAATAACTCCTAGAAAAGATTACACCTATGCTGAACGTGTATGACGTTTTTGAAGGGAGTGAATTGGGGTTTCAACCAACATGATGTCATAATCAAAGGTTTTTTTGGTAAAAACCAACACCGCATTTAGCAATTCAATACAACAGTATTTCACTAAAGTGCTGAGTTAAAAAAAATAGCTTTGCATTATTGTATTTTTACATTAAGCACTGAAGAAATCTAATATTTAAGCAAGGACATGTTTGCAGAGGAACAACAAAACACTTCAACAGCTGGAAATTGATACTAGTCTCAGATTGATATTGAATTTTCTCTCCTCTTAAATGGTTGGTAAAAACAGGATAGTCCATCACATAAGGGCTTCATGTGCAGTCTTTGATATTTGCTCTTTGATATTGACCACACAATCGATAGAGCTTTCCTATGGTGAAGCTGGTAATATTACTCAATTTTCACAGTTAGGTAATATTAGTCCCGTAAGAGGCTATCTATTGATCTGACCACACAAGGACCTTTTGCAATTAACTGCACTCCTTGGTTCCCACATTGAAATTAAACCACTGCCATTCAATAAGGCAAGTGAAAAACAGACTGATTATCTGCATCACAGTACTTATTATTCACCCAAAGTAATGAAAGACAAATTCAATACAAAATGCTAATATTTGATAGGAAAAAAAAAGAAAAGAAAAGATTTGCATATAATAATGAAATATAATTTCAGATGATCACCAAATCCCATATTATATACTCAATTTGTCCAACTGATTAT
Organism: Polymixia japonica; assembly: GCA_900302305.1. Lineage (NCBI taxonomy): Eukaryota > Metazoa > Chordata > Actinopteri > Polymixiiformes > Polymixiidae > Polymixia > Polymixia japonica. The sequence continues at coordinate 18,257 of OMKK01036004.1, read as the reverse complement.
GCCACTCAATAAGTGTTGGTGCATTTTTGTATGGAATTATTTAACTCTAATTAACTCTAATCAGTGAAAGGTTGTAGTAAATTAAAGTCAGGTAGGAGACACTTTTGCTGACTATCTGAGGCATTACTCAAGCAAGAGGAACAGTCTAGGGTATTATGGCTTTTACACATTTTCACCAGCGTGTATCAAAACATGGCAATTTAAAATTAGAGATAACAAGGGAACAAAAACAAAATGTAAGATTTAAATTAGGCACCAAGTTTAAAACTAGGAGAGGGTGAACAGGTTGAAAATCATTAAAACAGTGACAGAAAACATTAATTTTAATTAAAGGCAATAAGATAAAAAAAATTGTTTAAAAAAAGTGATTTAAGAGCGATTCACAGCACAGAGACTGCCTTGATCAAAGTCACAGATTACCTTCTTTTAGCTGCAGACACTGATCAATGCTCAATTTGAGTTCTTTTAGACCTTGTTGTGGCATTTGACACAGTAGACCATGCCATTTTAATTAATCGTCTCAGATATCGGGTGGGTGTTGGTTCCTCTGGACTGCTTTAGGTCTTACCTTTCAGACAGGAGTTTCTCAGTTTCTCTCCATTGGATACTCTGTGTCATCCTCTGCACCCGTAACCTGCAGAGTGCCCCAAGGCTCGATTTTGGGTCCGATATTATTCTCTATTTATATGCTTCCACTAGGTCACATCATCCGCGGACACGATATTTGATATATGATGACACCAAGATGTACCTCTCCCTCAACCCATATGACAGTGGCAAGTTAGTCACTCTGCAAAATAGCCTTAAGGATATCTCCTGTTGGGTGTCCCAAATTCTTTTACAATTAAATGCAAACAAGACTGAAGTTTTAGTGATTGGTCCTAAACTTGGCAGTGAACTCGTATGATCAACTGTTGATGCTCTCACAACAAATATTAAACCTTCCTGCCAGAATGTGGGGGTAATCTCGGATTCAAATCTTCCTCTGGAACTACATGTTAAGAAGCTTGTCCAAATCTGTTTTTATCAACTAAGAAATGTGGCTAACTTAAAGCCAATTTTAACCGTTAGTGATGTGGAAAAAGTTATCCACGCTCTTATTACTTCTAGGTTGGACTACTGCACTTTTTAACTGTCTTAATAAACACACACTCTTGCGTTTGCAGATAGTTAAACACTTAGCAGCTAGGTTGCTTACCAACGGAAAGAGAAGGGACCAGATAACGCCAGTCCTTGTCTCCTCACACTGGCCACCAGTTGCTTTTAGAATTGATTTTACTGCTGATTTTTAAAGGAAGGCATGGATTAGTACCTGCCTATATTAATGACCTTTTTAAAGCCTTACTCTACTACTCATTCTCTAAGATCCTCAAATAAAGACTTGCTGACTGTTCCAGAGTTGAGACTAAAATGGAAAGGAGATTGCGCTTTCTCTGTTAAAGCTCCTCTTTTAAACCAGATTGGAATTTATCAAACAACCTGTTTGTACTCGTGAAGGCAATTAATTTGCTTTAAGACAAGTTTTTCTAAAACTTTAGATAAAAATGGGAATTTTGCAGTAGGTCTAAAATTACTTAATATCAGAGGATCCAGATTTGGTTTCTTTAAAATAGTTTGGAACAGAACTAGTATACAGTGCAAAATGTCTGGGTCAACAGTCTCTATAACTTCCTGTAGGAATCTGGTGGGGATCGCATCCAGAGGACAAGTGGGTGATTTCAAGTGAGATATAATGTCTACAAGATATTCCATTGTAATTGGTGCAAAGTCACTCAGCAGGTAAGTGTTTACGCAGGTAACTGACAGATCATGTGAGAACGGAACAATCTCCCTTCTAATACAGTCTACTTTGTTGATAAAAAAATGATAAACTCTTCACATCTCTCAGTAGAAGGTTCAACACAATGAGAGAAGTTCAAGACAGAGTTTATGGTAGCAAACAATATTCGAGAATTGTGAATGTTCTGTACAATCAATTCAGAAAAAATATTCGCTCTTGCATCTTTAATTGCACAGTTACATTTCAACATTCAATATTTTAGAATATGAAGAGCAACTTGAAGTTTGGTATTTTTCCACTTTCTCTCAGCTCTCCTACACTCTGTCTTTAACAAGCGAATGTAGTTAGTGAGCCAGGATGTAGTCTTAGTATGATATTTTTTTTTATCTTAAAAGGAGCCACAGAATCTAAAGCAGTCAGGCAATTGTTAAAAAGTTGTAGAAGCTCCTCTGTTTGCTGCACAGAGAATTGAGCAATAGCAGAGGATAAAACAGCGGTAGAGAAATTATCTGCAGTAGAACCATTAAAAATGTGAGAGCAAATTAGCTTTCTCTGATAAGTGATGGGCATAGGCAGAATTACATTGAATAAAATACCAGAATGATCAGAGATAATAAACACATTGTTCAAGTGTAAACCAAAAGAAAGAGAGAAATCTAGAGTATGTCCTTTTTCATGTGTTGCCCCAGTAACCCATTGTACAACACTAAAAGATCAATGCTGAGTTTTAATGACATTCAAACTATTACTACTTTCCTGCTTTTATTTCCTCACAGTTTATTGTGATGGTCTTAACCAGATCATTCTGGTTGAGTCAGCAGTTCTGAACTGAGTCCAATGACGTTTGCTCAGCTAAAACAACTCTCAACAGGCTACCGTTGTCCAGCAGCATCCCACTGGAATCACAGTAGAGTCAGGATGAAAGAGAGATCGTGATCAATGAATTGATAAATGTAATCTCTAGGTTGTAGGTGTGGTTAACACCTAACACCCCTTGGGAGTCAGTGAAGAGAACATTATTTAATTCTCTAATCCATTGTATGTGTTTACCACACATATGTGTACTTTACATATTTGAACAGATAACATGTTGCGCTGTTCAGTGATTCTAAACAAGGCTGTCTGGAACCTTATAGTTTCTTCGAACATTAACACGCTTAATACAGAGTGTGTCATGTTACCCGTTTATGCTGTAGTCGGGGTCTGGCTCAACTAGATCTGGGTCTGGCTCAACTAGACTTGCCTAGATAGACCGGTTCTAGGAGTATTTCCTTGTCCAATTGAGGGTTAAGGTCAGGGGATTCTAGTTCTCAGAAAATAAAGTTTGTCATGAATATCTCTTGCATCAATCAGATTACTTAAATCAAACCACTCATTGTATAAATTATTGTTTGTAATGGTAAAATCCATGTCTGGCTATTGTGTGCTGCTTTGATTATCTGTTTGAGATAACTTGAGAAGCAGAAAGTACGAGTCACATTACAAGGTCAATGATCACTGATTAATTAACCATTAACATAAATATGATGTCAGAAGCATGAACGTTTTTGGCTCCTTGCTTGCTCAAGCCTTGGGCATTTATTTGATCAATGATCAAATAATCTATACTATATTAAACCAAAGTTCTGTGAAAAGAATCAGGATACAGCCTAAGCATTTTTGGACTGCCATGTGAAGCAGTAATATGATATGCAAATGAATAAGAGTTTGAGCTTAAACAATTATGATTTAGAATCTTCACAAGAGATTGACAAAGAATGGCCAACACTTTATTTGCACATAGATGGGTTTTTGGAGTGTCTTAATTTCCCAGGAGGATTGTATTGGAGATTAGTGATCCCAGCCAATTGAGACTGTTTTGCTATAACAAAGCAATTGATTACATTTTGGTCAGAGCTGATCAGTATGATCAGAAAATATGGGAAAATGAGGTACAGGCCAAAATGCCCAGAATTATCCTTTAAGGTAAAGTGACTTTGGCCACATTCACATTAGCATCTTTAGGCTTGACAACCGTAGTTATCAACTGGAGTCACTCATGTTCTGTGTCAGTACAAACTCATACTTGCCTGTATGAGCAAGTGACAGGACTCGCACCTGTGTTTACAGTGCTTTGTAACAGTGCAATATTTGCTCTGAACTTAAATTTAGCATTTCAAATATCGCGTGGGTGTAAACACAATCTCCACTGTAAACAAACATGGAAGCGGCCGTTCAAGTTTTGTGCATGCCTGCTGAAAGAAGCCAGAGAAGACGTGTTTCCACGTCTGATCCGGCAGCAAATGTAGCAACGTAGGCCGTTTTTATTAACCGTACTCAACATCGTCGACTGCCATTGTTCTGAAGGGGAATAGAACATTGCAGAAGCGTTGTGCAGTTAATCACTTTACATCAACTAGCAGTTGTCAACCATCCATACATGCAGAGCTATTTGCATAGGAACCTGTCGCTACCTACTCCGAGCAGGACTCCTTATTATTAGTTGTCGCTCACGTACAGTGTGAACTTGACCGTATTAAGCATTAAAACGAGGAGCAACAACCTTTGAGTTGAGCCTTTGAGTACCTTGAAAATGATTAATTCACAGTTTATTAAAATAAAATGCAACATACCTTGACACACCACAGGCAATTACACAAAGTGAACGGATCTTTTTCTGAGTCTGAATCGGTCACGGATGGAATAATTAAAAGCAGCTTCCTTCTGCTTTTATTAGCTTACCTGTAATCATTTGTTGGTTTACTAGACTTGCCAGTTGTCAAGTCTCCAGAAGCACTCGTTGGTGCGCACCTAAGTGTGCGCGCGCGCATCTAAAATGCTTCCCCGGTCTTTTGCGGCTGTACAGAAATGGTTCCGTCTCTAAAAAAAAAAAAAAAAAGCCCCTATTATTGTGCCCAAGAAAAAATACCGCAAAAAAGGCAATTACGACTGGGGTGACAAACAGGGTGGCCCAGGCTTCCTTGCATAACACCCATCGCCTCTTCAACGGATGTCCTGAGGAAGGCACTGTAGCTGAACTGGCTAAGAAAAGGGCACAGCCTCAACTTCAAAACGTGACACCAGCTGCCACTGTATCAGGAATATGTTATGATTTGATTACTTAAAACTTTACAGAATCCTATGACAAAATAGAGATCTCTCTCTCTCTCTATCAGAAAAGACCATGCGATCCATGCGAGGGGAGGGGGCGAGCGACTGTGATAAATTGGAATGAAAAGCAAGCAACTGGATCCAGACTGACAGCTCCTAGTCAATGAGCAGCCAGGTATAGAAGCGTAATATCTCCTAAGAGTCTATTTTTCTGACTGACAGACAAGTTCACCCGGTTACTGTTTTTACTGTGTGAGTTGATTCTTCAAGCGTGCAAAACCAGGATCCCTCTAAGGAAAAAAAAAAAAAAAAGATGCTGTCAAGTTGCTTGTTGAGGGATGAACACACAAACATAAAATGCCAGACATACAGTATGATTGAGACGTGAACGATACCGTTTAAAAAAAAAACCAGAGAGACGCGTTGATTACGTTTACTGTACATGTACGCGGTATCCCGGATACTGGATGACTGAAAGGCACAACTCTGTTTCCTCTGCATTCCGAAACGAGAGTTATCACGTCGCCACTTGCCGGCATGTTTGTGTTTCACTCATCAACGTAATTTTAATTCTAAAACTGAGCACGGACAGACCATAAAATCCCACAGTATACCGGATAACATTGTACATGCCTCAGTATCCAGGATAATATTGGAGTACTCCAGGTACCTTATCCTGGTTACTCATAACTGGGACTTATAAGAGCTTATCCTGGTTACTGTAAATGGGCCGCGGTGTTTGAACGTGTGTCATGAACGGAAAGCTTGAGTATCCCGAATATTAACGGGATATCGGTGTGCATGTAAATGTAGCCATTCACTGTCATTCATCAGCAAATTGCTTTTTTACCACAAAACGACTTTATAAGTTGTATGGGCACTTGTAAGCAGCTTTGCAAAGATCATTGAATAAATACATCTTTATGTGTATTCATCTCCATGTGCCCAGAAGGCATGAATAGATTGAATAGAAGTATTTCTTTTTAATTGCAAAAGTGCTCTGTGATACTTCAGGCAACTGTGTGGCCCGTCAGATCTACTGTAACTATATCAAACTAACTTAATAAATTCACAAAATGTATCTAACAGAAACAAACTGGCAAAGATATCAAAATGTCAGTTTACCTTTTTTTGTGGCTTTCTTGAAATAATCAGTAAGTAAAGTAGTGAATAAAGCAATTAACCCCAAGAGGAAGGGTGGATTTACGCCCGCTTGTATAAGTTTAGACTTACATGAATTCACTCAGAGCAAATGTGTTTCATAAAGACCTTGTGGACAGTTTCTTTAACAATGTTATACCAACTTTACACTAAGAAGTAAAATCTCTCGAAATCGCTTGAATTGAAAATTCAAACAACTGGAGCTTACTTTGTATTCCATTTGAATTGACAAAATAACCCTAAACACATATGACAATAATATTATATTGTTATGCAAAATAGTTGTAACAATAGCAACTGCTTTTGGAAGGAAACTCACAGCATAAAATAAGATAAATTGTGATAAATGAGGAGACAAATGTTGAACGTTAATTGTGGACTCTGAAGCTCAAATTCATATATATCGCATTTACCACTTTATTTGCACATATTACTGATGTAGTTATATGTTTGTTTGTTTGGATGATTGGTCTAGTAGGCAGAGGAAAAATGGTGTGTTATTGCAGTACTTGGCTGCCAAGATTCGGTAAAGGCCTGAAAAAGTGCTGGTTTCACAAGTTACAATGCTTCATACTGCACCCTATAGCTATTTAGACCAGTTTGTTTTCCACCTGGCATATGCTATACAGAGCTGAGGGAGCAATAAGGAAGGAGACTAGAGACTCATGTACTCCACAAAGTCACAAGTCTATTACTGGAAAGGTATGAAATGGAGTTTTCAAATTGAGGAACTGGAAAGCATAGCTTTGCTCAATAAATCTACAGACTACGTCTCAAGTGGCTGCCATCAGACAAAATATGTTCTTAATCATTGTATTGCTGAAGAAGCTAGTCAAGTGATTACTTCAAGCAGATTGTATCGTACTCTCCCTCTCTCTCTCTCTCTCACACACTCTCACTCACACACACACACACTCGGTTTACCCATTTTTTTCACCACTGCAGTTTTTTTTTTTTTTTTGCTGTCCATTGAAATACGGCGATTCGAATCAAAGACCAGTTTAATAGTAAACAAACTTAACGAGCTTGCTTTTGTTACCATGACGACGTAAGGCGGGGGTCACGTTATATTCCTTTCCAGAACGCTCACATCCCCATCTGTTCTATACGAGCGGTACGACGGGGGTTTTGATGAGCGCTCAAGCTGGGAACTTTTCTGTCCTCGGTGATTGGACTCCCTCCCCGAGCTGCTGCTGCTGCTGACATCATCACAAGTGCTGATAATCTCCTGGTTATTGAGTCGGCTGTTTTTAGGTGTGTGGTAATTCACTGAGCCTCAGAGATCAAGGATTACAAGCCACTTTGGGCCCTTGGCCAAGCTAAAGAGGCGGTCAGAGGGAGGGAAAATGAAGCTATTGGAGGACCACAGCACAATGTCCAACAAGCCACAGGTGGGGAAAAGCACTTAAATATTTCAGTCAAGCAGAAGTGCTGTCATTAGTCCAGTTGGAGTAAGAATATAAGCTCCTCGGTGTAAGAGTAGCTTATTACATTAATACTCAAGTCGTTTATCTATGGAAATCATTGATGTTTTGCACGTTCCAAAGCTTACTGCCAAAAAAAAGAATTGATTCCCTATTTTGGCAGGGTGTTTTCCAAAACTTGGACGGGTCTTTACCAGTTCAAGGTTTAGGCATGATGCCTTTTTAATCATGTTTGCAAAAAAAAAAAAGTATTGGCCACAGGAGATTAAGCTCAAAATTCCGCTTTAATGTATAAATAAAAGATATTATGGTACACGTTTCATTCACTATGTTTTATTCACAAGTTAAAACTACTACAGGCAGGATTTTCCTGTAACATACCGTTATGAAATACATCATTTAGTCTCGTCTGGGATTTGTGTGTCCAACTTATGTTTACCTGCAACATTTGGCTGCAGAAGCGATAACTTCTAGTTTTATCATTTTTTAATAACTAGTGTGTAACTATTTTGTAACTCGTCATGTTTAATACTTAATAATATTTTTCTTATATCGTGTTGCGTTATGCACCAACCTCACCAAGTCACTTTCCTTGCATATGCAAATTATGATTCTGATAACAATAACCTGGATGTCGGTCTTCAGAATAAATTCCTCATATTTCTTTTCCCAGTCCAATATATCCTGAAAAAACAGAGAAAGAAAAACGTAGAATAAAATCATACTCTGACCGCACTCCGCATGCGGTCTATGCATAGTTAGTTGTGTAAAACAAAATGTAAGCCAAAAGAGCACATTTCCATCGACACCACGGCACTTCAGTATTGTATACTGCTGCACCTTTTACTGAAGCACTTACTGTCAAGCCGCTGAAAATGTGTCCGTCTCCTGAAATAGTCGGTGGATACAATGTCTCTGAAGGTGGTACACACCACAGCCAGTGTTAGCTATGCTTAATCTCCTTCCTGGAGTACCACTTCATTGAGGATATCTGAGAGCACACAGTTTGGCAACTGTAAAATAAAGGTCAGGCAAGATCAAGCGCATTTCACAGACAACACACTCGCTACACTGTTGCCAGCACATCGGGACTACCAAGGCTTTTTGGGCATAAGGTAGCAGAAATGTGAACATTGAAAATGAATGGTGAAAACATCCATAACAAGTCCCCCTGATGTTTTCTTTGATTCGTTTCCTCTTGGTGACAAGTTCCCATATCGATAGCCTATCACTAAGACTTACGGGATATGAAATGGATTCCTCTTAGATCAATGTCCTGTATGGAGCGAAAGAAAGCAGTCGGTGATTATAATTAGTAATTCAGCTGTGTCCACATGTTGTCTTTTTAAATAGAAAGTACTTCTAAAAAAATGTAACATATTTGCGACACCACTTAAGTAAGTAAAATAAATAAATATATACAAAATTGTAATATAAAAAAATATTACCTCCAATATGAAGCACCTGTTGGCCTTTTCAAACTGAACCTTTGAAGGAAAATATAAACTGTGGGTTATGTGTTCATTTACATGGAAATAAAGCTTAGTATAAATAAAATAAAGACCATGTACAGACTGATTTATATTAATACAGATATGTACGCATGTATGAAATGACCTGAACGTCTTTAATAAGTCGATCACAGACAGGAGCGTCCTCTGCCGTCAGCATCATGCTCACCTCATGTTCTGTCTTCCTGGCCTTTGGGACCCTGTACACCGGCTGCAGGGACCCTTGGAGCAACGCTCTGCCCTCCAGAAAGCCAGTAAGCAAACCTCTGCCTGTGGCTTTTGAGTGAGATAGAATGACAGAATAAAAAAAAGTTAATCAACATATAACAAATGTTCTTTAGGAAGTTACATTTAAAGTTATGTCTTACCCGTCAATCTGGAACCGTTCCGCGAGAGTAATGAACCACCGTTGTCGGATCTGTGCCATGTCCCGTTAAAAGAAATGTTAGACCATTGAAGTTGAGGAGTAAAGGTAATTTTCAGCCACAAATCAGTACTTCGTAATTTGTCTGCTTAACATTTGCAGTATAAAGTACTTTGGAAATTATGAAAATTGCAAAGCATTTACAAAAGAAACGTGGTGGTAATGGTAGTGGGTTTAGTTTCCTCTTTCACCGTGCTGAGGCTGAGTGCATACTGTTGAAAGGCAACGATCTGGGAAGTTATGACAGTTTCAAACAATACAAAAACACCTTAAATACAGACTAGAAAGGAATTTACCACCAGTATAAAGACGCCACAGTAATTGCCAGTGGTTTGGTGAGGTAAGGTACATTTAAAAACTCTATGTACCTTGGAAGCTGTCGTCCGGAAGGATCGCCGAAACACAGTTACCCTCGGTCGAGATATTGGGCTCGTTGGACAGGGGAAGGACACAGTATTATGCAGGTACCACATACGTAGTCCACTTACAGTGTGTCCTTGTATTAACAATTAGAATATCTTTTAGGCCTTATCTCAACTTAGGCCTGATGAAAGGCTTCAGCTGTGAGACACTTATGTTCTGTTTCAGTTGGGCCCAGACCAGTAGCTTTCCAGTCGCCCTCCGTTTCAGCCTTGTTTTCTTTTGTTTGCTTATTTGTTTGACCTCATCGCCGACTTTAAAGTGGACTGATTTCACATTCTTTCTTTTGCGTGTCTCATATGCCTTCTTTGTGTCTGTCCTGGGAAATATTTAATTTCTGGTAAATGTGAAATGCTTTTAATTTAATTTAAACAATACGATCAATAGCATTTTACAGTGTTTCTGTCTCGGTTTAATATTGTTTCCATCTGCAGTCGTTACACAATATTACCTGTTCAGGGGTGTTGATGCGCGATACAATGGCCCTTAAATGGACATCCGATAATCTTGTTGTTTCCCACAATACTTAGCAAGCGCTGCCTTTATTGCTCTCATCCTGTCCATTGGCCAGTGTTTGACACCCAGAGTCTCAAAAACACCACAGTTGACCTGCAGATGTATTAGTTTATGCAAATTACCTTGAAAGATATGATTCAATTACAAATATCCTATGTCACACATACACTGTGTTTTATATACATGACTGTACCTCATTTACAAATGCACGTCCTTGGTCAGTAATAATCCTTTCTACCAGTCCAAAGTCAAGCAGAACGTTGACCTGCTGCAGAATGAACCTGCAACATAAAATGCAGATTTTATCACTTTTACTTTTAACCAAAACCTTTGCATTTACTACCTTCAAAGGGGGTTACACATACGTCAGCCCAACATAATGCTTTTGCCCTTTGCAGTGGTGGGAAGTGGACCAATTAGATCTACCTCAAGGACACCCCATGCTTCTCTGACATGGGTGGGATGAAGGACAGGTGCAACAGTCTTGACTGTCTCATGCCGCTGACAGCAGGACACTCATCTACCTTTAGAACAGTGAAATAAAATCCCATCAAGACACACTGGTATCAGTGTATTGTATGACAAAGTAAAAAAGACATAATGAATATAAAGTATACTGTATATTTGGTGCAATTTAAGGACAGATTACAGGAGGCTTTAGTTTTACATATCAAAATACTTCTGCAGAATAATTGCATAAAACATTTAAATTAAATGCATCACAATTTATGTAGAACTTAAAAGGTATCAGATCTAATGGGCAGAATATAAATTACAATGAACACACATTTCCTTCAGATGCACCAAAATACAATACAAACACAACAAATACAATACAATACAGCTGTTAAACTACTACTGTGTAAGTCAGGTCAATAGTAAGTTGAGTTCACCTCTTTTTGAAATATATTTTATTGGGTTATCTTTTTTGACAGTACAGTAATTTACAGATGGACAGAAAAAGGGGAGACCGACATGCAAGACATATCAAGGGTCCTGACCTTGCAAGAATATGGGCTGTGGTGGAAATGGCACACTCATTCACTGTTCTCTACATCGTGTATTACATGTAGCTTTAATGCTCTTTATGGGGAACAAACAATGGATGTTTCACACATTACACTGGGTGAGAAGCGCACAACGTACCAGAAATCCATGTCACACGCGGCCCGCTTAATTCAGTCTCATCTTAAAATCTGATAAATGATAAAATAATATCATGTAACGTTAACACATTGAAAATGAATCATATTGTGACAAGATTATGGTTCTTAATTGAAGAGCAACAGCTAAAGACTGATTTGCAACAGCAAACACATATAAATGAACGTTATCCCTTTTTTATTCACATAAAAAACAAACGCAACGCTGCACCCCTAGTCCCAAGCCGAAAAACGGATGAATTCTAGCAAGACACGCACTAACTCCAAACAAACAAACAGAACATCTACGTCTAGGACCCCGAGCAACCCGAGCAGATCCAGTACTTTCACCTGATGCAACGTGAGCACATTTTAGATGATGTCATCGTTTTCAAGACACGTGACCGATGAAATGCATCGTGATTCGCTGAAATACATGTGGGGAAGGAATTTTTTTTTGTTTGTTTGTTTTTTATTTTTTGGCTGTTGGCTGCCCTCTACTGGTTTGTTTTACCAAAATAAAGGTTCCGGGCCGGAATGGAGGTTTTTAAAGCCATATATCTCAGCGCCTGGCAAAGCCGTAGTTTTGCAGTTGTTACAGATCGACAAGTCTTTCCAACCCCTCCCCCCTCCCCCCGATGGTCATTTCTTGCTATGATAACGTCTAAATATTACTGAGTAGACCTTTAAAGAGGCTGGATGGGATCTTGGCAAATATGTCACAATTTTTTAAACCTGTCATTTTGGTCCTGGATGGTTACAGTATAGTTCTTAGATAAATAATCTACTAACTGAATCCCAGTTTTACCCCATTCTGCAACGGAATCTCTAGTTTACCGGCGCAAGTTTTCGGTGGGTGTCGGTTTTCCAGAGCCGTCGGCTCACGCACCCATGACTTGATTGACAGCCTTCACCTGAATGTGCATCGGTGCATTAGGGCTGCAGGGCGGCCCGCAGCACTGACACACGCTGACTGCATTCAGAATAAGATGGGGACCCACCCAACTACTAGAGGCTGAAATTACACAAAAATTCTGTAGAGCCACTTTAAAAACCTATATTTTCATATTCTACATTTATCTTCTGCAGGTTGCCCTCTTATGGATAACTGGATAGTTGGAAAACATATTTTACTTTGGTAGAACATTAAAAGCTTTCAGTGCTCACATCTTCATAGGAGTTTCTGGGAAGTCATCCACAAGCAGAGGCTGCCCATCTGTGATGCTAATTACTAACTTTTGTTTCTCATTTGTTTTCTTAAAATTAAACTCTTAATACTTACTAAGTATGCTTTACACATATTATTTTCACGGTGTTCTCTGATCACTTTTCAAGAGGTAATTTCGGATGTTTACAATTATAATTAAAGACAGTCAGTCTGAAAGCCTGAAAACCACTGGGGAATCGTTGACAGCTGAAAGTATCATACTAGTAAAGCACTACGACACATCTTAATGTTGCACGAAAGTGCATGTCGCTTTAGAAATGATCTTTTAATTAATGTTTTAACACTGACACTGCATTTTGTTATATTGTCCTCGCTCTCAAGCTTTCGAACCACAGCTAGAACGTGCTTTCATGAATTTTTCAAAACCGCCGTCACTCCTTCTGTGCCCCATTTAAAAGTGTCCAGGTTAATTTGCCCTCTTCCCTTTACACATTGATCCTGAGCAGATCATTTTTTCTTGGCGCAAGATGCAGTCAACCTTTGACTTCAATTTCCTGGTGCTGGCAGACGTAAATTAGAAGAATGCTTCAACTCAGAATGCAGCTCTCTGGCCTCCACTGTGAAGGCTAAGGAGGGGCTAGCGTCTGAAGGGTAACACTGATCCTTCACCATTTACTCTTCTCTGCTAGTAATAGTGCAATTTGCGACTTTGTAGTTCGCAAAGCTGCAGCCTTGAAAAACTTGTCCGTGCCCAGACCCGTTTGCCCGTGTCTAGAGTTTTTTTTGTTTTTTTTTGTTTTAATTGATCTAAACATATATCTATATCAATTGGCAGAGCTTAAAACACGTGTAGCGCTAATTCTTTCATTTGACTGTTAGACTCTCTTAACTTTGTTCCTCAATTCCACAGAGGTGGTCAGCATAATAGAATGAACCGTCTGTGTGCACCGAAGCTGCACTAATGTACCAAACACAAGGGTAATTCATTGCAATTAGCGGTGTCTCATTTAGGTAAGTAATGTCACCACAACCTCTGATGAATGACAATCCTGTCCAAGACATGAGTCGAGTGTCTTTGTCTGTGGGGAATAGGCCATTGATATTCTGAGAGCAGAACAACAAAGAAATAGGGATGGTTAAAAATCAGACTATTGAAAATTGTTTATTTGATGTGTGTGTGTGTGTGTGAGAGTGTGCGTATGCGTGTGATTGAGTGAGTGTGCGTGTGTACTTGTATCGTTATACTTGCGGGGACTCATCGTTTCAGTTTAACTTTTTAGAGATGTAGGGATTTAGGCCAGGCTGTACTTTGAAGACACTCAACTTTGAGGTCAGGTTTATGAGTTTAGAAATGAGTGTAGTCAACGGAATGTTGTACAAGAGTGTGTGTGTGTGTGTGTGTGTGTGCGTGAGAGTGTGTGTCTGTCTGTCTTACATATCTGTCTGACCGTGTCCCCGTGTGTTTTTCCCATAAAGGGGAAGCACGTGCAGTTGCAGACAACCGAAGACGGGACCGATCAAACCCTTAAATTCCTCTCTGTCACTACAAAAGAGATACTACTTTTGAAACGAGGGAGGCGGAGCGTTCTTCTCTCAGGTAGTCGCCGCGAAGAGCTGGCAGATGGACAGTGCAGCTGTTCCCAGGTAGGAGAACAGGCTGGAGATTGGCTCGTATTCCCTCTGGGCCCAGCCCATCCCAGTGGGGAATTCACAGCGAGGGCCTGTTCACATTGGCAGCCTCTCCTCTCAGGATGGAACGGGAGCTAGCTTTTCATGCTTCTGCCCTTTCCTCCCAGTGCCTTTTTCTCCCTCATTTGAAGCTCAGTTGAAGTACATGTACGCTCCAGCACATTTATTTAGTTTGTTAGTTAGTTAGTTAGCTAGTTAGTTAGTATGTGTTAGCTAGTTAGTTAGTATGTGTGTATGTGTGTTACTTGAGCACGCATGGATAGTAAATATACATATGGTTTGTTTTTATACACACAATATTGACATTTTACTCGGACGTCTCGCAGCGATATTCATTTATTATTTACATGCACTGAGATTTTAGAATTGTTTTCATGTAATGTAGGTGTAAGGTCATGATGACCTTCACGAAAGCTTGATGTACGACTACGATTCAATCACCAGTCGATTCAGACAAATAACACGGCCGCATCGTCGCATCAGAGCATGATGCCATCGTTATACATAACAAATATGGCAAGGCAGTGTTTCGGGACTGGAACCTGGATGTCTCAAGGTAAAGGAAGCAAACTGAGAACGACTGAGTGACATCGCCATGTTGGACAAAACAGACAATAACGGTAGTTGATTTCAAACAGGGATACAGTAAGCCAAACACTACAGTACAGATGATATATTAAAGACTAACCTGCTGAGAGTGCGCCATTTCTATCTAAACGTAGTGTGGACAGTTTTTTTTTTTTTTTTTTAATCAACAGAGGCTGAAGTAAAATGCCATCCATAACCTATCCATGTAATGTGCACCTCTGTCACTAGGACAGACCTAATTAACTTTAAAGGTTAATAGTTTTGTCCAAAGCTCAGCCTGAAGATGAAGTAGCAAAGTATTAATACAGTAAGCCATTTCACATTCAACATCATTTAAGTATCAAGCCACTGTGTTGCTCTTCAAATAGGTCACTGCAATTTAGACAAACACACAGGTAGTTAATTAGAGATGTCAGACTGCAAGGTCACCCGCAGTGCAGCTTCCCTAAAACAGTGCCTTGCTCAAAAGTACCTCCAAATCGATTGCGGTGACTTGAAGAATGCGGTTTCCATCCCTTGATGCCCCCGGTATTAATCCTCTCATTATGATTCCTTAAAGGATTCTCAGCAGGGTAGTCTGAAGAAACCAACCAAAAGGTTTTCATCAAGACATCACCTGCCCAAATGGAAACAATAGGATGTATGTATGATGTCATTATGATTCTAATTTCATTATGATTTCATTGATATATTTCTATTGTATGGTGCTATTGAATATAAGGATCTAGTGAAGTAATACACTCTATTAGTAAAACGTAACTTTCATGCTCAAAGCGCTGAAGCAGTGTTTCTCAGGAGACCAGCAGGCGGTTGCACCAGCAGAGCGTAAGGTCGATCGTTAGTTCGAGTCAAGTCCATCTTAACCTTAAGTTTAGAGTAGCTAGCTTCAAACTAACTGAATTTAAGCTAATCGTGTTTAGACTTGTCGAACAGCTAAACTCATAAAATACACACGGTAGTAGCGTTTTGGGTTAACCTATTCCATGTTATATCGAGATGAACATTTAAAGAAATAAACAATTGCTGTTTGTTCCATTGGCTCTTGCTCTTTCATCCCAGTTCAAATGTGACTCCAGAACCAGCACGTCTAGACGTCTGCAGATAATCTACTGAGAGGTTCTTTGATTCGAGTGAATTGTTTCACTGGTGTGATATTGCTGTTACGCTCTCAAGAGAGATCCTTCTACACACTCGATTTAGCTTGATTGATAGTCAGGTCAATAAAGTTTAAAACTGCAACAAACTCTGACTTCAACTAGTATCCTGCGAGGGTTCTACAACGTTTCAACAATTAGCTTATTTGCAACAGACTGTACAGACTTTCTGTCTTCCAGTTTCTCTCTCCATCTGATCAGAAACACACAAACAAAAGCTGTGAATCAGACAGTCTGTCTCGATCTCTACCTGAGCGCCTGATCTCAACAGAGCTTTGTACTACAACACACTGTCTCAATCCATCTGCGACTGAGCCTCGGTCCCGCCTTGCCAATCTTAGGCCCATATGCTGGTCTGACCCGGTCCATCTGCGACGCTCCGCCTACGACTGAGCCGACCGCGCCTCTACGACGCAACCTGACGGTTAGTGCGATTGTGTCAGAGGTAACGTCATTCCGTTTAAAAACATAGATTTTCTTTTTAATCTGTGTGTCGCGTTGCATCTTCCGAACCTCTGAATTAATGTCCAGCTGCTTTCCATTATGCCTGCTCAAGTTATTTTATCTGTTTCACTGGCTGTTCGCATGGTCTATCAATCTAGCAAAAATCTCACTTATTACTGCTTTAAACTGATATACTGGTCATTAACTGTAGACAACATTTATATTGCCTATTCGTTTGGCATACATTTATTCCATAGTTGGTTAGTATAGTTTGCGTTATATATGTTTTATAGTAATAACTTCATCAACAAAAAAGCAATCTCTGGTTTGGACGTGTAAAGTAAGGCGGTCGCTACTTTCGGGTCAAGCATTCACTTCAGATTATGACTGATTTGATTTATCTTTATGAAGGGCGGCGCCACCGGGATAATACAGCACTGAAAAATATATGATCACCTAAAGTAGACTTCGTTAACTCTATTCCTTATTGTTTGCGAGTGGAGATCGCTTCACAATGCTAAATTCACATTCCCTTTACTTCCTATAATGGCAATTTATGTGTCCACTCAAATGCTTTCAAAACAATATGAAGAATTTTATAAGTCTTTTTCATTTGTTGCTATCTTTCAGGGTACTGAACCATAAAATTGGAATATCATTCTCCAACGGTACTGGCAGAAAATATGTGTCCCAGTGCATGGGATGCCTGCAACTCAATTGTATATTTTTTTTTAATTACAATAAAAGGTACTGGAAAAGAACCGTACCGTTTAAGGTGGATGGCTTTTTCATTTTCTAATTTGATAGCTTTTTCCTCCCTGTCAGTCCTTGTCAGTCAGGAAGTCTGGTGGCATTCACTGGCCAAATCGATACCCCACATACTGTATATATTAAAGGGGATGAACTCACTGTGAGATGCCAATTAACAACATTAGAGCTGAGAGCTTAGACAGGTCAGAAACAGCATCTTCATCTATCACGCTGCACAAGGAGGAGTCCAAAAGAAACTGAAAAAAGGGGGGACTAAGATCACTTTAAGCACAGAAAAAGTCAAACAAAAGTGGCCTTTACATGTTAATAAACATCCCCAGCTTTTCTTCTTGTGACTGTTTGTGATAAACATAAATAAATGAAAGGTTTTCGACCCCGTTTAATCACGTTAATTACACGCCGATTCATTTGCCCAGGCAAATGTTAACAAAAACAGTCATTATCATTATTATTTGCTGTATTTTAGGACTATAATCCGCTCATATCCAACAGTACAAATGGAGTTATTATATTAGCTATTTTACATTATGCTGGATGATGCGGTTTGAAGACGATACAAAACTCCCTCATAAGTAAATTATTACCGGGTAAAACAACCACACAACAGTCCGTAATAAGGTCAGCATTAAAGCAAAGGAAGGCCAGTCATTATGCCTGCAGTCCTGCTGTGGGAGGGAGGTATAGGGCTAGAAAGCAGGCAGAATCCTAGACGGCTCTTCGGTTTAGCTGCTTTAGCATCTGTCCCCAGGGTGGCACACTGCTGTTGCGTCTCTTGAATATGTATGCCAGTTATTGGTCCTGGGGGAGCCACTATATATCCATGGAGCAGCGGACGGGTGACAATGGGGGCCCGGTCTTCTTTTTCCTTTATCTGGGCCTGTCTGCCTCCTGATGTATCTCTCAGCGCAACGTGTTCAGATTGCCTCATCTATCATTGGCCTCAGATATGAAAATGTAGATCCCTGCATTGGGGCC
>OMKK01036001.1:12074-24298 GCA_900302305.1 Polymixia japonica | reverse complement strand
CATAGACCGTCAGGCTGGTAGGGCTAATGAAGGTGTGTGTGGGTCAGGCAGCCAGACTGAGCTAGTGGAGTGGGTGTGGACCAGGTGGTCAGGAAGAGAAGAGAGGAGAGGAGATGAGCTGAGTTGACTGGCCCTCATCCAGGGCTGGTTCACTGAAGCAGTTGGACAGATGGAGGACTGGAGGCTTGAACACAGGAAATGGGTGACGTATCTGTCTCCCAGAGCGTCTGGCTGCCTGCTGCCAAGCAGGGATCCAGAGGGCGGTGTGCGGAAAGCAGCGATGGCAATATTATTTGGTCTGGACTGGGCTTATAAAGCTATATTGACGCAGTTAGGGTAACATCTCGGCTAACACAAAGATCATATGTCCAAAGTATTACATTTTAAACGGTTACCTAGCTGTTTATAAATGTGAAAGTATTTCAGTGGTCAAATTGAAGGTTTCCAAGTCTGGTCAACATTCTAATAGTCCTACTTACCTCAGGGGCTGAGTTGATTGTTTATATGTTTGCCCACCGTGTGATGATTCAATAAAGTTATGACATTACATTTATTCTCTTTTTTTCATTTGTGTGTATAAAATGGAAAGTGGGAATGCGAGACTTATCATGTTTTATGTACCTATCCCTCCTCAGTGCCTTTGATCCGGAGCATGGAGTCTAGAATAATGATACCCACCAGGAGTTCCCCTCTGCAATAAGGACATGGCTTGGATCACTATCTGGATGACCACAACCAGACAGCGACTTATATTTACCTACATGTGCCAGAGCGACATGAAATGAAGCTTGGTTGTACTCGTTCTAGATGTGTGTTTTTGCTGGATGTTCAATGTCCCCGGTGTCACATCTGAAGAGAACTCCTTTTTGATTCAGTTATATTTCACGATAGCCAGTCAACATTCAAGGCCGTGATACTTGTGCTGTGTGTACATGTTGGGGATACTGAAGTACTATTTCAGGAACATTAGGTCAAAAATGTGACTTACAAACTGATACTCTAAAATGCTTTGTTGTGTTTGAAAAATGGTAAAAGGTGGAGGATTATCTCATGATTGTGTGGGCCTAACTGTCGTATTTTTGCTTTTTATTTTTATTGATTGTGAATTAAAGCTATCATTTGTTTGGTACACAGTTGGCCCAATAGGCACATGTTTATGAATAATACTTGAGATAATTAAATCATATTGAGCATAATTGCTTTCATCGTGATATCTACTTGACAAATTAAAACAAATACAATAACTTTCGAATTTTTGCAGTTCATTGTAAAGCCAAGAGGAGCAAATGTAAGACTTCAGGGCTGAAATGGTCTGTAATTTTCAAAATAAGAGTCTGCAATTGACTATCATATCGTTAGTTACACACGGAACAAACGTTGAAAGGACGATATTTAATGCAGAAACTGTTCTAAAAGAATGACCTTTTCATAACTTGTATAATGATAGAGTATGCATGGACGGTTAAATTGTTAAATCTTTCTAGCGCTTTTTATAGTCCTATGTATGAAGCCTATCCAGTCATAATGGGTTTAAGTCTTTGCAAATACTTCAGTATCTGCTCTGGGATACATGTTGTCTGAGTCTTGCCCTTTCAGTACAGGAAATGATATTTTGTATACTACAGCTGTATTTTCAAAACACTTTACGTCTATAGGTTCCGGGGGGACTTGATGTGACCTTTTCTTCTGTGCGAACCAAATTTTTTATTTTAAAGGACAAAAAAAAAGTCTTATTTCTGCGGGTTTGTGCGAGCTTTGACCCAGTCTTTGCAGTGAGGGCGGTTCTACATGTGCACACATGAAATATAGCAACCTGTCGCTTTAAGAGCAGGAGGTGTGTTTGTTCTGGGGCTCTTATTTGAATATACAGTGAGTTGAGAGGAGCCGGGGTCGGATTGCGTCGGCTGTTTTTCCTCTTGTCAAGACACCGATGCGAAACACGCCCGGTCGGGTTTGTAAGGTGTTGTTGTTGACGACGGTAATGAAATATATCATCGAAAACATTTAGGGACGCAATTCCTGCACAGCAGCACCGCAATGCACTCTGCGTGAAGGCTGCAACCCGCACCAGTAGAAACCGAGACCATGGACTTGCACATACTGGACCACAGACTGAGGGTCACCAGTATATCTAAGAACGGGCTGCTGAATTTCACACACCCGCTGATAAAACTGATATTTCTCCGGAATAGAACAAGGTAAGATGAACCGATTGAAATGGTTGAAATGAAATGGTTTTGCTGTTAAAGTGCGAAGCGGTCTTGTAATCCTGCACGGAAATGCAAGGTTAACCCCTATAGCGCCACTTCATTCAATGCATGGCCATGCCATTATTATTATTGATATTATTATTATTATTATATGCTTGTTGATTTGCACTGCCTGTCTTTATGGGTCTATGTTGTTATGTTGGTCTGTGACGCCTAACACTATCAAGATTAAGCGTGTATGCTTTTAAAGTCAATATATATAGGTGTCAGTGAAGTTTGAAATACAAGATCCGACAACTTTCTGGCGGAAACTATTTTACAATAGAGACAAACGTTGATCGCTAATACTTCTTTCTAGACATATTTTACTTTTCTAAAAAAAAACTTATTTGTACAGAAAGACCAACTAAAATAGCCTGTGCGTCGCATGTCCATAATAATAATAATAATACCTCTGCACTCTTATTTCATTGCGATCCGCCTTTTCCAACCAACACTTGACCTCCTTGCTCGTTGCTAAAGGCAACATCCAGTTTGCAAGTTGTCCGGAACCCAAGTTCGCAACGGTGGCAATTTTTAGTTAATCCCTGGATATCCTCCCATTGTTATGTAATGGTTTATTACTCTGGCTGCCCCACATATTCATTGCCAGAAGAAAAGCTCAACATCTGGTTTCAAGCTGACATTTGTGATTGCATTGGCATGATGAAGGCTAGATGGTGGATCAACTACTTTCCTGACGGCCTGTTTTAGTGCCGTATCCTTATTAAAGTGGCAGAATTGCATCGTAAACTACGTTGAAAGAATCCAGTATATCACACTGTCCTCCAGGATTTGTTTATCATAAGCTTCATTCAAATATGCAACAGGACTCGGTATTGCATTAGTTTACCGGGCGCCGTATCTAGTTCAGTCATACAAGAGTTGATTATCATCCTAGAATAAACCTTTTGTCAATTTCCTGTCAAATGGGCTAATGAGTTTCAAACAAGCTGGAAATTATAGGCCGACCTCATGATAGAAGGGGCCAAACCTCGTTCCTGTCAAGTACACAACATCTATTCAGGCAGGGCCACTTCTGCCAGCACTCATTAGTATCTTGGTGTTGGGCAATATGTTTTGACATGTCCATACGAGAAAAATTGCCTCATAAAATGATTAGTCACATTGATAATGCACAAGTGCATTCTAATTTATCATGAGTCAGTACATGTTTTGGGACTACTGGTTCATAATCACTAGTCACCCTGAAGAAAATACATCCTGAGTCTTATTTTTATGTTTTCTCTGGGCGTGGGTCTACGTGTAGGATATGCAGGGCTACAGGGTCTCAGACAGGAGTGGGGCTTAGCCCAGGATGCAACAGAAATCCTTCCTTGGTTTAGCAGGCCTGTGTGCCCTTTGTAGTTCTGTCCCGTCGTCGTGTTTTGCATCGTTGTTTTTCCTGTGCACGAAACGGGGAGGGGTGGAGAGTAGATTGCATTCATGGCAACTCGAAAAAACCGTGGAGCATAATAGCCTTGTTTTGTTTTAGCCATCTCCCTCTTTCAGGCCCCTGCCGGTCGGTAGGCCGCAGCTCACCGAGAACCGACACAAAGTGGTTGGAAAGCAGACAGTCCTGACTAGAATTTTAAGGAGGCCTCCGCTATGTTGTGTCCAAACGCTAGGCCCTGTCCCAGAACGTCAGCTTGTCTGGCGGATAGTCCTCGAAGCATCGTCGGATGCAATTGAAGCATTAACCTGTCCCTGTAAGTCGTATGTGACCGGTTTAAAGGGTGCGTAGGATGAAAGTAATCGAACAAACATCACTGTCTAGCCAAGAAGTAGGCACCCTTCTCTGATAAGACAGCATGTGGTATCTATGTTCTCAGATAACTGTCTGCTACACTGTTAATCTGAGAGCAACCTCTGTGTGTGTGTGTGTGTGTGTGTGAGTGTGTGTGGTCATCTTATGACGGTGTGGGGTTATGGATAAATCTTGTCTAGACCAGACTGGAAAACACAAACAACAGTGTAGTAGATTGGTAGCGTTTACATTCTTGTGTTGACCCAGTGTCGCTGCCTGGACTCGACGGATCTGTTAATCAACACAAAGAAAACAACGAACATTCAAATGTTTTTCTCGTGTTTTCACCCGAGGGCGGGTCTAGTTGTTTTTTTGTTTTGTTTTTTGCCGTGGCGCGTGTTCCCGCAGGCACACAAACTGCAGGACTGTGACAACAGTCCTCCTTTCCTCTCCTCCGCGGACCGCTAAAACGAGACGCACAGGTCCCCACAATGCACGCAGCGGGGAGCGTATTCGCTCATCTACCTCAGCGGTCTGTCGAAGGTCGGGGCGCTCGTTCTCCTGTTTACTCAAGGCCGGTCCCTCTTAAAAACAAGCAGGGTAAACTTCCCCCATTGTTCAGAGAACAGAGGACCCCGCGAGGCACGAACGCACCACCCTATAGGTCGAGCTATAGCGAGCCACGAAGTTTAACGGACCCTTTGGTCCCGATGCCGAAGATGGTGCTACGATAGCTCGACGTCGGAGCGCTCGCCTCTTATCACATTTCCTCAGCTGCGGCATCAGTTGGGAGAAATCGACTTCCTCGTCTGTGAAACCATTTTCTTTGTAGCGCCGGATCAAAGCGGAGGGTCTCGCGTGCTCGGGTTTTTCAAAGTTCTTCTTCCTCGTCTTCTTCGTCTCCCGCGGCCTTCCTCTCCCTCGCGACCCGCAGCCGCGTCGTGTCTTTTCGTTGCGTTCCACGTGCTCTCTGCCTAACTTGTTTCCTCATGTCTGAGTAAAAAGATCTCGTCTGTCACACTCATTGCCGCCAGTCAGCACGTAAACAATGTGTCACTGTTAGAGTTTCAGTTCAGTTTAAATTTTATTAGTCATATGTAGGTTAACGCGGGGTCAACGGTATAAAGAAATGTGTTGGACGAGAAAAACCAGCTCAGCAACAAGACCACTAGTCATAAAATACAGAATATAAGAAGAAAAGTTAAAAACTTGGAATGAGATATAAATTAAATCTATATACATATATGAAAAAGCATATACATGATACTGCAGAAACATACATTTAGTCATGAATGGAATAACTGGTCTGCATGGCAATATCTTCACATGAATTGAGGGCTTTGTCTCGGCTTTCTGTGGTGTATTTAACAAACAGGAAACCAGAACGTCCAAACATTGACATGAGACGTGTGAGATATTGAAACATCCCAATTCCAGCGTCGTCTAAATATCGCCGCTTCTCGGAAACTTCGTTGGGTTTGAAACCGCCACCGATGCAGGTTGTGTTTCATACTTTTGTGAACTTTCACCTGATCATCCTCTCTGGCAGGTTAGATACTTGGCATAAACTACACGCAGGAAGTCGTGAGCTGTGGTAGATCAAAAGGTCAACAGGAAATAAGGGGGGCATAACTACCCAATAGGCAGCTGCACTCGTTAGCTCAACGGGTGAAGTTACAGTATTCTCTCTCTCTCTCTCGCTCTCTCTCTCTCTCTCTCTGTGGATTGATTGTCCCATCTCGTAGCAAGGATTAGTTTTTGCCGAGTCAGGAGTTTGGCAGTCTCGCTCAGGACTCGGCTGTAAAACCCTCTGACTGATAACCAGAGGAGGATGTAACTCCGGAGAGAGTTTTCAGTACGACAGGAATGTGCAGCGCTGAAGCAGTTCACTCCAATGAAGTTTAAAAGCCCAAGTAAACACACAATAGCTGCTTGTTATCATTTCTTTTAATGAAGGGTTTTTGCGTTGGCTAGGGCGTGTGTGTGTGTGTGTGTGTGTGTAGAGAACGGTGCTTTGATCTTCTAACAGATCTAGGTGTGTAGCCGCTCTCTGCACACACATCTTCCCCTCTGATGAAAAAGAAGTTTAAAAAAAGTCATCAAATACTTTGTCCTTCATCCCTACACTAAAATGTTTATCTAAAACAAAGGCAACAATGTGTTGTTGTTGTTTTTTAATGCATAATTAAACAAGCGTTCGTGGTTATTGGGATTAAATGAACACCCGTCACCTGAAACACCCCCGAACCTTGCTGTAACTTTAAAAAGGTACAGGAGGCAGAGGAGAGCGTGAGGAGTCCAAGGTAAAACCTGGGCGAGCGCGTGGGCGTTGGGATAAGCCCTGTACACGCCTCGCTTCACCCCCCCGCCCCTGAGCGCCGCTGTGAACCAGACGCTTCGCTGTGAACCAGACGCTTCGCCGTGTTAAAAAAACACGTCATTCTCCCGGGTCGCCATCATTCAATTCGCAACAGCGCGACACCTGAGAATGTTCTAGTTCGGGTACCTTGTTTTTACCGATGTTCAGGAACTTCGTCTGAATTGAGCTGCGTGTCGGCCTCAGAGCGTGGTCGGGTCCCAGCAGAAGGCTGGGTTATGGAGTGTGTGTACGGCTCCTTCCTGAGCCTGAACCAGTCCTGTGGGCCTGTTTCTGTTTTTATTTTTACCCTCCATTCCCTCGTCACCCTGTTTGACTGTCTCTCACAAAGGCCACATTCAATAGAGCTGAACACTGCACCCAGCAACAGTCTTTCAAAGCAAATGGGTTTTGGCTTCAGGCCTTATATGATGCAACTCGCCAACATCTAAGCAGACCTCCAACACATCAAAATATTATATTTATTATCTATTTATCTTCATATCTATATATAAATATGTGTAGTCTGCTGTGTTTTGTGTCCTGCACTGTCTGTTTGTATTATATTTGAGGTTGTGTGAGGGAACTCTGTAATGATGTATCCCAACACCAAACGCACCAAAGATAATTCCTTGTGCAGCTGATGTTCTTGGTGAATAAAGATGATTCTGATTCCGATTCCGATTCTGAAATCACTTCAATCACCGAGTACAATAATATCGTACAATAATGTAGCGCGATGCGCTGGTGATGACATTGGCGCAGAGATATGTCAAAGACTAAGCGTACGATTCCTTCTTCCACAAAGACCGTACTTTTTCGTTTTTGTCCTCGTGTTTAGTTTGCTGTGCTTGTTCGTATGTTACGTATATTTGTACCCAGTGGGTGAATCAAATTGAACTCAAAACCTACATGTGCGTACATACACAAAACACAAGAACGCCAGGACGACACAAACGGTACACAAGCGGTGCTACGATACGCTGACGCACGCTGCCTTCATCTTAGATTAGGGTGTTGACACAAGGCTCAGCGAAGGCCTGCCGGTTCTAAACCTTATGTCCGTTCCAGAGAACTCCGTTCACAAGGTTCTTGGTAACTGTTGTCAACATTTTTATATCCTGTTTGTTGGTTCTTAAAGAATAACACCGTCCTTTCACTCTCTTTCTCTCTGTTGTCTTCTGTCCTTCATGTTTCCTTCTTTCCTCATCTCCTGTCTCAGGTGCAAGTTTTTCAGCCTGACCGAGACGCCGGAGAACTACACTGTTGTCCTTGATGAGGAGGGATTCAAAGGTACAACACACACACACACACACACACAGACACACACACACACACACACACACAATACCCAGATAGAGAACCATCTTGTCTTGTGTGACTAACCTCAAAACACTATGGCTTAGATTCCTTCCTTCCTTGTTTGTTTACTTAAACACATGACTGAGCACAACCATATAGTCATGAAGAAAAATCAGCTCGTCAACAGAGCATGAAAACATCAGTACCGTTTGAAAGGACAAAACAGGTTTTGATACTCGACAAACAAGAATGCTAACATTGCTAACAAATGCTGCTAGGAGGCTGAAACAAATTTCTTAGGACTACAATGTACGAATGCATGGTATGGGGGCCTTGACAGAGTTCTCAGAACGTGTTCCCTTTAAACACGAGAACCTAAAAAATATTATTTTGGAACTGGAACGCTTTCACCTTCTACACTCTTTGGGCGGAGTCAACAATAATACAACTTCCTGTTTGTATTTTCACAACCTCCGGGTGCTCTCTCTCTCTTTCTCCTTCTACCTCTCCTTCTATTTTAAGAGGTGAATGTTAGAGCAGAAGGAGCCACAGGGGGATGTCTCTGACAAATTATACCAACGAGAACAGTGGTCCTTTGAAGGAGAGAAGAGTAAAAGTAAAGGAAAAAGACATTTCACAGCAGGGAGCAAACGTTGTTGTTTGACGACGACGTTTATATCCTCTTTTTTTTTTTCTGTGAAAGGTTTTGTACCTCCTCTGAAGTTTTGCACATGATTTGAATTGGAAATAGTTCTCAAAAAATGCAATAAAAATAGCCTCTTACTAAAGCTTTTGCACAAAACGGGTCCAACAGTGTATGAGATGCAAGGACAAACTTCAACTCTATAAAGAAAAACAGGGGATGTGTATTATCATTGAACCTGTTCTTTCCACGACCTTGAAAGAGGTATTGGTGCACGTCTCCCTAGTTCATCCGTCCAGGGGTCCTTTATCTGACTTTACTTGCTTACTTTCCTGGATCGGCACCTGTTTCCCAGGTAGCTGCCAGTTTCCACCCTGGCACTGTTCTGGGAAGTGGAGTGAGGTATCCTGCCCCTCCATTTTGGCTCAGGGACAGACCCAGCAGGGGCAACGCCAGTTTACTGCTCATCCTGCGTGAGATGATGCAGCCAAGCCTGAGGGATGACCCTGGTTAAACTTTGACCTTTAACCCTTCATTACTTCCCATTGGGATGTGTGTGTGTGTGTGTGTGTGTGTCTGTGTGTGTGCGCGCATGCGTGCATGGGTATCAGTTCACACTGGATGGGCATGCAGGATGTGGTCTAGGTCTATCCTTGCCCTAACGTAACTCGAACCCCCTTTTACACATGCAGTCTAACCCCAGAAATGCTCTGAAACATTGTGGTCTTTCCACAGCGTAAAAATGTCTAAGTGTCCTTGAAAATACTGCACATAAACAGATTGTTAATGGCACTGTTTATGTTTTTGCTGAGAATATGCAGACAGGGATATGATGAGCATCACAATGTCTCTGGGTCTTGCACTCCAAAGAGTTCTGATGAATTTTAGTGCTTGTTTTGTGACCATAACTAAACACTTGTGTAGTTGATAAGCAGGGTGACCTCCTTGCTATTTTCATTTGGCACGTAAGCCTAGTGAAAAGGCGCTCAGAACGAAGGTAACAGTAGTTTACGGCGATACTACGTTATGAACGTGCTTGACGCAGAAATGTTCCCGATAGTAACTGTACATGTGAACAGGGGAACCCCGCTAGCAAGTGAACCCCGTGATTTCTTACGGGTTCTATGTGTGAAAGCGACGTTCTCACACAGTGTGGTATAAATAGCTGGGGGTCATCTTAGACCTCCATGTTTGTGGCATCGAAGGAGCAGGGAGGGGTTGGGGTGAGAGGAGGTGAGAGTGCATTGCACTGAGAAATGATTATTTACCTTGTACCAGCATGTAACTCTTAAAGTTGCCTTGTGAAGTTTCACACCTCGACTAAGCTAAATATTCCATCGCAGTATAGGTTCAATAAAGTCCTGATAAGGTGTTTGTCAGTTTACATGCTAGTGAACCATTTAGGGAGTCACCTCAGAGAGCCGGAGTGATGATGTTGTTGTTTTTTTAGGCTAACCAGGAAGTTAGCTCCGCCATGGGTTCTCTCGCCAAAACCTTTTTCACATTGGGTTTTGGTTTGATGCAGGAAATAATCTCTGTGGGAAACAAAGATGTATGATATTCATATGTTTTGTTCAACAAGATAATCTTCACAAATGAACACCACTTTTAAGACTTTTGAAGCATAAATGCAGTCGATATAACTTTTTTTGAGGCACATAAAAGCTTAAGCATTCACCGGTGGGATATTTCTTGATGGTTTTTTTTTGTGTCGTAGAGCAAAACGTGTCATATCTCTTAAGCTTGTGTTAACCACAGTCCTTTCGTGGATCTAACCAAAACCCAGTGGAAAAAATCCATTAGAGTTCTGGCGAGGGAACCCATGGATAACACAGTTCTGGGTTTTAGGACTCTAAACTGGGGCGTTCTATTGTAAACAGTCAATGAGGGGAATGTGTGCCTGCTTGTTCTATTGGGTCACTCGGGTTGAACCAATGTTTTAAACAACGGGGGGGCTCAGTTTTTTTATAGCATAGACATTGGTTCAGGTTAGATTAGGTGAAACCATAATGGTCCCCGTGGGGAAATCGGCCCATTTTGTAGCAGCAAAGAATAGTATAGATAAGACACAGTATTTGAAGATGATGATACAACATCTTATAATAGCAAAATAACCTATTGAAGGTAGTACAACAGATAATGATACAGTGTCTTTGTTGACATATCTACAGGTTAGAAGTGGTTGTGCAAGTGCACATTGCTTGCTTTTCAATTTTGTTGTACTGTCGTACAATAGTCCATCTGTACTGTAATACAATAGAGTAATGCAGTGCCCTCTGAATCACTGGCCACGCCTCTTCCTCACGACTCCTCCCCCCCCACCCGCACCCAGAGCTCCAGCCGTCAGAGCACCTCCAGGTGGAGAACTCCGTCTGGCTGCCCCTCAACGTGGTCTCCAATGGCAACGCTTCCAGCAGCTCCCAGGCCGTGGGCGTGACAAAGATCGCCAAGTCGGTCATCGCCCCATTGGCCCAGCAGCACGTGTCTGTCTTTATGCTCTCCACCTATCAGACGGACTTTATCCTGGTGAGTACCACCTTTTTTTTTTCTTTTCTTTTTTTCCCAGTTCCAGTGCAGTCTGTCAAAAGAATATTTATTTCAGTTTTCATGTTTCTTGTAAAAATAAAAGGGGCACTTTGAAATGGCAGCATTATTTTACTAATTATCTCATAATCTAGAGATACAAGGACCAGTATTCCAACTCCTTTGTGAACTGTCCCATAAAAAAGCCTTTAACTAAGTGCTGCCAAGCAAAAACAGCCACGCTGTCTGAGTTTTGTCCACTCACCATTTTAACAAGTAAGGCATTGATTCCCAACAGAGCAGAGGGGCCTGAAAGCTAGTTGATGGATGACAAATAAAAGTGTTAAGTGGACAGAAATGGTCAACAACACCTTGACATGCATTTCTGTCAGCAAATGTATTAATAGTTGACATGCAGAGTGAGTATATATATAGTAGTCTACTGTCTTTTGTGTATTGCGCTCTCTTTGCACTATGTGAGGTCCTGCGTGTCTCTTGTACCATGTGAGCGTCTCTGTCAAATGTATGTAACTCTGTAATGATGTATCCCAGCACTAAAGACACCAGAGCAGATTCCTTGTGAGGCACTTGGTGAATAAAGATGATTGATTCCTACACGTCACCTGTTTCCTGTAGGTCAAAGAGAAAGACTTGTCAATAGTAGTCACCACCCTAGAGGAGGAGTTCAACATCTACAAGGAGGTGGGAGGAGAGTCTGTCCCCGTACACAGTCAGGATGTGCACCACGACTTCCAGAAGAACGGCAAAGAAGGTAAAGGAGGACTGTTTATTTATTTATTTGGTTGGTTTGGTAATGAAGAGTCACAGACGCGTAACTGAAAATAATTCAGCTTGTTTAACCTGGTGTTTCTTTTAAAACGTAGGCCAGTGTAGGCTAACATGAAGAAACATTTCATATGTAAACTGAGAATGTTTGTGAACACAATGGGTTACCCGAACTGACTTGAGTTATTGTGACCCGTGCAGGAAATGTAATTTTGTGTCAGTCTACAATGTCGTCACAAGGAGCAGTATATACTGTACGATTGATACGGTTCATAGTTTACAGTCACGCTCAAAACTTTGTCAAAATGTTTGGAAAATGTTTTGTATTTCACTACAAAATGATATACCATACTCCTTCAAAATAAAAGGAGATTCTAGAAATGCAGGTGAAGGTGTGAAATTCAAACCAATAAAAAGGATCTAGTGTTTAAAAGTATACACCATATCAGTTTCATGCTTCAGGTTAGTGGTTAGGCTAGTGCTTCAGGTTAGCGGTTAGGCTAGTGCTTCAGGTTAGCGGTTAGGCTAGTGCTTCAGGTTAGCGGTTAGGCTAGTGCTTCAGGTTAGCGGTTAGGCTAGTGCTTCAGGTTAGCGGTTAGGCTAGCGGCTCTTAGAAAA
>OMKK01035993.1:2681-13303 GCA_900302305.1 Polymixia japonica | reverse complement strand
AAGAATTTCGTCCGGCATTTTCAAGCTAGCACGTATGAGAAACATAAATGTCTAGCTGGCTGTCCAAGCGTGAGTAAACTATTTTGTTGGCCTTGTCTGTCTGTAAATTCCAACATTGTGTTGGTAACATTGTGAGCATATTCATGTGTCATTTGCTTGACTCTGTAACTGGTTACTGCATCATCCGTCCGTTCTAATAATTTCCGCTTTCATTTACACTGTAAATTCCAACACACACGTGTCTATCAAAATCGAGTTGATATAGTATAGTTAAAAACCATATTATGCGTTTTTATTAATAAATAAATGCCCAAAATTTTTCGATGACATTGGGACCATAGCATGACTAGACAAAAAAGTCACCGCTCGCCACTGGTGCAATTCATTATCCGATTAGTCGACTAATCGTTTCGATAATCGATGACTAGTCGACAATCAAAATAGTCGTTAGTTGCAGCCCTAATATATAATCAGCAACTAAAGAGCTTAGTAAAAAGTGAAAAATGGTGCTAAAATCCAATCAAGATTACTAATAACAAACAAACACTGAACAGAGATAATAGACATAGACATGCTGCCATCATTGTCATCTCCAGTGACTCCAAGACAATGGGTCTGAGCTCTAAATGTAACTAATGCAATACTAACAGAACCCACGTCACGTTCATAACCCACTAAATTACTGCAAACGGTCCAATAATTGGTAGCAACACATATTATCACAAATGGGATTGGGCACAATTAGCAACTGCTGAATAATGGCCTCATAAGTATATCTTAAGGCATTGCAAAGGATGTAAACTAAACCTGTTAGTCTGAATACACAGAACTACTGAGGTAACAGGCTAATTAAAGAGGTACTGTACACTTAAATGTGTTTTTTGAGCTGTATACTAAATTATATGACTGTACTATGATAAAACACATCAATCCTGGTGTTAATATTGACATTGACACCCAATTTATAAAAATCGGCATTTCATATTTGAAATGCCATCTGCTGTTTTAAATCAGCCTGAGCCTTGCAAGACCAATGCTGACATAGAGTCGAGCGTTTTGGGACTACTCTATGTCATGAAATGTATATAAAAAAGGGCTCCTGCCTCACACATCCATGCACCCCCAACCCCAAAC
Source organism: Polymixia japonica (assembly GCA_900302305.1). Taxonomy (NCBI): domain Eukaryota; kingdom Metazoa; phylum Chordata; class Actinopteri; order Polymixiiformes; family Polymixiidae; genus Polymixia; species Polymixia japonica. The sequence goes on along the minus strand of OMKK01035993.1, from coordinate 12,169 downwards.
TCACTCTCAGTCAGGCTGTGGCATGTTTATTTTATTTTGTTACGTTTCAAGCTAGGTCAACATCATCTGTGACAATAAAACATAGAGAACAAATGACAACAGAAAGAACATAGTCATTAGCACACTGATTAAGTGTATGCTAGTGTATTAGCTTGCATGTAGCATTGCGAGCCAGTCTCTTTTTTCACTTTCACTTCGCTCAACAGAAGCTTGTATGCAGTAACAAGGTTGAATTTCTATACAACGAAAAACCATCAGAGAAATATGTGTTTGATGATGCGACACCTACAGTAACTTACGTTACACAAATTATGTAAACAACAGTATGTTACCACACAAAACTTACATGTTTTATTTGTTTTTCAGTTGAATTATATATAAAGTTCAAGGAAATCCACTGTTAAAAAGTTTTTTTCAAAAGTTCAATAAATGCATGACGTTTCCAAGTCACAGTTTAGTTAATTGATGGGAAAGACTGCAGGGAATTAGGCTCCTAACCCTGGCAGTGTCAGTGCCATGCACTAACCATGCCATTAAGATACAAAGGACCGAGAGAATTAGCCAAGTCAAAATGGGTGAGCAAGAACAGAAAAGGTAGGAAAGAAAACCAGACACTCATTAGGAGATCTCTCATTAGGTGTGTCCAAAAAAAGGAAAACAAATCCCATCACTTTGTTAAATGAACAAATAAAACAGATTGTAGTGATTGTAATTCTATCATTTCATACATTACCTTCCCAGAGGAATACCGCCAAATTTCAGGAATTAATTAACTGCAGAGGAGTAATTTGAATGACAGTGTGTGTTAGTATTTGTGAACATTCACTGTCTCCCACAGCTAGAAAAGAGTTTGTCCCCGTGTGACCGTGCCCAGGATGATTCATAGGGCACAAATACAACTCATTTGAATGTAGAAGCATATATTCATTGCGGACTCACTGAGTGTACAAAGCCATTTATTGTGTTTGGAGAAGCGAACTGCATCTGGGGCTACAGGAATATGGCAAAAATGATAATCCTGATTATTTTACTAGATACTGAGATAACACTATTAGCCTTGATGATTAGAGGAAAAAATATATTTTACTGCACTTTTGGCATTGTCCGTTAACATTTTAACTATTTCGAACTATTCTGGACACTCTTAATTAATTAAATGTTTAGCCGTTGCTGTTGTCAACATTCTACAATTATTAGGCCACAAGAAAACTTTTTTTTCCTCTCAGATGTCAGCGTCATGACGCTGACTCTATCCATAAAGAACCACAAAACATGCAGTTCAGGTAAAAAATTAAAAAATTAAAAAAAGTGCCTCAAACTCAGTGTCATACAGGGGCACCATGCACGTTGCAGAAGGGAAGCAAGACCAATGAGTAAGATGCATTATGGTTGCATTATGTTCATTCCAGAGCCTCACAGTGGATACAAATGGCTGTTTAAAGCTCTCAATAAGACATTCTTGGTAGAGGAAACCTGTTGCTAAAGCAGCTCCTGGAGAGCATAAGTGTAGTTTGGGGAGGATCCTTGCTTCATCCAGAATTCTTAGTGTTTCTGCAAGATTTCTGCCGCTCTACACGCTGTGGAGTTGACTTTGCACCCAATAATAGACTTTCTTCTGAATGTTGCTTAAAGCCACTATGTGTGCTATTCTGAATTACAACAAGAAGCTGTTACAGTTCAAAACAAGCTCAACTTCTCCCCTCCCTTTTTTGTACATTACAATTTAGAAAGAAATTTTCATACCCCTTCAAAGACATCTCTGTGGTTACACTTTGGTTAAGAGTATGCAACACTGCTGTCAGCAGTTTTGCATGTGCCTCAGGCTACTGTTGTGCCAAGCCATGCCATGTTTTATAATGCACCTCAAGTATGCATGGATTCATCCCTGTGCGCTTGAGCAAGGCACTGAACCATTGAACTCTTGAAGTAGGGCTGCTCAGTGGCTTACAGTGGAAGACAGTGGTGGTATTTGGCAGCTCCCAGGTGTAAAATGTGTGAAATTGTATGAATCTGATGCAGGGCTGTGCTGAAAAAGAGCACACGTGGGTAATTCTCATGAAAGCCTACTCCTATTGATAACATTTTATGTAGACGAATAATTAAAAAATAAAAATAAAAAAAACATCCACAGAGCTTTTAGAAAGGTGCGGAATAAAACTATCGCTTTTCCTCAAAAAAACATTATGATTGTGAATTAAACATTTAAAAAATGTTGTCGGATCCAAAATGAACATTTTGTTTATCTCTGTGTAAGATTTCTGACGTTTGGTTCCTGCTTCTAACAAGGCTTATAAGTCAATAGTATAATCACGTGACATCTGTGTTGTCTTAGTAGTCTGAGTGTTAGTAGTTGCCAGTTAGCTATTGACTAAAATTCCAATTTGGCATATTTAGACAAAATCATCAACAACTACCAACAGCCATAGTCCTTACAACCTTAACTAATGTGTTGTCACCAGTCAGATTGTAAAAATTAGAAGAGTAACAACTTCAATCCCTGAGGAGCTACATTAGCATTAGTGACAGTTGTTTCCAGTTACCCAACGTTATAGTTCCCTCAAACAAAGACGCGCACCAGAGGGGATTTAGAAGTGGATATACGCAATGCCGACTGAAAAATAAGTAGGTATACCCCATATACCTGCGTATACCCTCCACTACACCACTGCTTACATGACAAGCTAAAATTTACATAAAGCTAGATAGCCATATCCTAAGATTACTACTGATTACAATTACATGAGTCTTGAAACACCACTGCACAAAGTAACCTAAATCTATAGCTAATGTATAGCTACATGTTGCAAAATGAATTCATTACGTACCACGAAAGATTAATCACTTGACATGACAACCTCAACTTTCACATATAGCAGCTTTAACATTGATATGGTAAATGGAAAAAATATATACTTTTACATTACCACATTACCTAAAGTTAAGAGAGGTGGATTTTGCAATAAGTTATGCATGCGTTTCTTTTCTTTTTCTCACTTTACTTAAAGCCTGAAACTCACACATCACAGTTCAGGTAGGGATCAGTTTAAGTTTACACTAAATGTGTGCGATAGTAATATTGAAGTTATCAAGCCATTTCCAAATCCAAATGGGGTCATTCCTATGTTCCCAGGGTCCTATGTTCCCCAGTTCTACATATGTTAGACCTGGTTCTACCTGTAAAGCACTTTGGTGCAGCCTGTGCTGCTGTAAACGTGCTATACAAATAAATTTGACTTGACTTGACGTGATATGTGCTCTCCCAGGGTCCTATGTTCCCAAGGTCCTATACGGCGTGCAGTCCAGCGGCATTTGTGCAATTGGTGCTGCATGATGCTGTGATATGCCGTGCAAACCCAATCAGTGCCACCTAATTTGCGAGCTGTTGGGACCAGAATAGTAAATAATTCCATAGGACCCTGGGAACATAGATACGGCCCCAACCAAATCACATTGATGCCGTTTCTGGTCTTTTAGCATACATTTTTAGAGGCAATAACTACTAAATAGTGGGTGGCGTGAAAGCATACATAATTGAGAAGCTAAATATTAGATTTTTAGACATCTAAAGACATCCAGATACAAACCTGGACAAGATCAAGCAGAACAAAGCCTTTACTATAGAGCGATGAGGTCTGTTGGTGACCGTCAACCTTTTTTTCACTCTACTGCTTCAAAACAGCTCTTTTCTTTAACCAGTATTTAAAAGTATTTAAACATAGCAGATGCTACTAGTTGCTAGGGAGCCATGCACACAGGATGTGTTTCATATTTCCAGCGTGCTGGTTTTCAATTGTTGCGGCAGACACACGTCTTTGAATGTTGCATCGTGTCTTGCTTTTTTATCCCGTATGTACAGTCCTTTCAGTCTGAATCCACCTGATGCTGCCAAACATTAGCAGTTCATTCTTTTTAGTGAGCAACTTGTTAACACTGCCATCTTTCTTTCCTCCACTACTCTAATCTCAAAAGGTCCCGTCACTTCACTAAAGGCAAAACATTGAATTCTTTATTCTACCACAGGGACAGTGGCACTGTTTCACCCTGTGAATGGACAAACCACTCTTATTTTGACCATTTATTATGGATATGATGGAGCAGAAATGTTATGACTGTAATGAAATGAACATCATTATTTTCAAATACCCCAGGATACCATATTACCACCCAACCCTAATGCATACATTTATGAGCCTCCTCTGCAGACGTGCGCATAGTTATCTGCCAACTTAGTAGCAGGTACCATATGCATTAGTACTACAGGGCAGTGTTGTGTTTACAAAACCAAAAAACAATCCACTACAGGAAGTCATTCCCTGTTCAACCAATCACCATGGTTACAATGTGAGGGACCACAGGTACATTCAACGCAAAGTTGAGATTTCGGGGATGTGCTCGTCGGCTGCTTGCTGAGCCTTCGGGAGCCACAGTTGCCCACAAATAGGGTTGTGACGGTCATGGAATTTTTGCTGCTGATCGATTGTCACCCAGGTAATCGAATTGATTGGCATAATCGTCTCGTCTTATGTGTACCTTCCAGCCTAAAGTGTCACTGTAACCGAGAGAGTAGCTAACCTTTAGACAACTCTGTCTTTCATCTGAATAAAAGGTAAGTAATTTAGTAAATGTATATTGGAGACTCAACTGGACAGGAAATTGTGACTTAAACAGGTGAGACTTTTTATTAGGTATTCATAACTGGGACCCTGTCAGAATTCTCCAGACACCCCCTTTCAGATCTAAGGTCACCCACTGAGAAATGCTGAAATAAGGGCTGAACCAAAAATCTTTTTTGGGGAATCAATTGCAATCAGGGTAAGAAAAACCTAAGATTTAGACAAAAGCCGTTATGGCTGAACTGCTCTTCTAACCTCTACATTTCTGTAAAATAGCGTAGCAGCTCAAATGTGCCCCTAACTGCAAAACCGCTGTAAATCTGTCAACTCTTTACACAATGATTGAGGTCAATAGATCTCCCCAAACCAGTTAGCTGTCTAAGCCCATTGTTGATATTGCACGTTGAGCTGGCTTCTAACCCCACCCTCGCCCTTTACTCCTCCATTCCACAGGCTGCCTGGTTAAGTGTTAGAGCAGGTTTTCACAGAGGGAAAACAAATGGAATGTCGCGGAGCAAGCTTGCCAGTCAGGAGACATACATGAAACGGAAACGCACTGCTGCGAGCTGGGGAGACAGAAACTGAGGGATCTGCTGATCCACTAGGCCCACAGCTACAAAATGCCTAGATTCAATGAGAAAGAGTGTGCTGGTGACCCACTTAATGTGAAAAAAAAGGAAACCAGGCCTACAATTCAATAATCCTCAACTGTTAAATGGCAGTAGTTTAGCTTATCTGTTCCATGAAACAAGAAGGCAAAAAAGAAGGAGTGGACCATTTCATCACTGGGAGCCAGATGTGGAGATATGAGAACTCCTGTTCTTGTGACTGGTCAATGTTTTAGCAGGTTTAACATTCCAGCGTGAAAAAGTCACAGCAAAAAGGTATAGCATAATTATGTTCCTGCTGATGTATGCTGATGTATGTTCCTACCATACATCCCACAAAGCATTCACTCATTCAAAACATACATTAATATAATCAAGTCCTGAAGCCTGAACACTTATCATCTGGTAAATCCTTCAAGATCAAAGTAACGTGAGGTATCGAGTAACGTTGGGTCATGGTCTCTATAGTTTCGCCTCCTTTAAGTAAAGTTGCCACATAGCTAATCATTGAAACGTTTCACCATATCACAGTAAAGGCTGTCGTTTAAGCCAAGCTTACGGAAACGTAAAACTAGGGGGCGTAAATAGGGAAGTTTTATGCCTTTGTGATCAAGGAAACACGTTGAGTAAAAGGCCCGTGTTTTCAGGCTTTGGAGCACTGACAGCATAAGTTTGCAAGGCCAGGCCTGGTTTGCCATTGCTTGTCCAATCACCTTCAGCATCCACGACAGATTTGTTATCTAATCAAACTTGCTTAACACAACTTCACCAGTTAGCAAACTGCTTTTAGATAACCCCGAAAAGGATGCAACTACTTCCCATTGAACGTATTTGCTGGTGACAACTAAAACATGCAAACCAAGTAACTAACGTAAACCTTGGTAAGCCAGTAGGCCTAGCTAGGTAGCCCCATGTCCCCTTCAGGTAATGATGCATTGAAACAAAATTGACAAGCATGTAACGTTATGACTTCAGCTGAAGCGGCCCAGCAACTTACCCGGTCTCGAAGAGGATTGGTAGTCTTGTCCTCAAAAACAACATGAATGGAAAGTGCTGTTGTGGCAAGCCCACGCCTAAGCAGTGTCACTAGTTGAACAGAATTTACGAGAGGGTGCTGTACAATACAATGCGATATTTCGCAAGTTCCAGTGGTGTACCGAAATTCTGAAGTTAGCCTGCTAACTTAAGCTTGGCCGCGACGCTAACCGAGTTAGCACCTTGGTGGTGCTAGTGTTAGCTGGAGTTAGCTAGCAGCGAGCTGTTTACTCCAGTCTTATGGCCAGCTGTCACTGTCAGCGGGGTCCGGTAGTTGGATGCAAAGTAGCTTGCCGATGTAAACAAGAGCTTTTTGTGATAATGTCGCCTATAAGTCAATTAAACAACTACTTATGTCCACTTTACCAGTAATTTCGATTAGCTACAAATAACTTTATCTGCCCTCTTGACCTGCAGGCAAAGCCATACTCCCGTTTACACCGTTTATCGGTTGCTTCTCGGAAACCCGGAAATGGGCCGTCAAACACAAAATGGAGGCAGGTAACCAGATCACCGCCAAGGATAATTCTCAAGTGGAAAAACAGCGCCTCCACCTGTAGCTGATTCTTCCATAGTGCTGAACAAGACACACGTTGGCCTATGATTGTCTTGTTTTTTTTCTTCTTATAGTAGGGTGATGATACATCCGGCTATATAAGTGGTGGGGGGCAAAGTAAGAAGCTAAATATTTTCAAATGTTTGCTGGAAGCATGCTCCTATTTGATAAAAGCAACAATGCCAAGGGAACTTATTTGACACTATTGCACATAAGGGTTGCCCAGTGTGTTACTGATTCCTGAATAAAGCACAACAGATCCCACAACAGTTTTCTTTATCCTGGGGAAGTTGTCAGAGCATGCATGCTCTTCATTAATGCCCCTCTTTACATTCTGTTAAATGCATGCACACCTGGGAGTTGCTCAGTACAACCATAGTCTTGTGTATGTGACATTAGCAAAAGATTTATGAGACAAAGGAATATAACAGTGTGCAAAGACAGTTGCTTTATTTAGAAACCTTATTGAATCATCTCTGATGCATGAAAATTGCATGGCTATGCACCCTGGAGATGACTGATTGAAAGGCACTGTTGAACGTTTCTGCTCATTGGTACGTCGACATTTTATGCATAACTGAACTTCAACCCAGGAAGTGGTGTTAAAATCAAGAGCTTGTCCAACAGGCACAACTGAGCACAAAGTATCAAACTCAATCACAAATTGTTCCTATTGACAAAATAGGTGTAGTAGCATTGCCTTTACAAATTATTAGTTCCCATTTAAAGCTCATACTGAACAGGTAATAAACAAATCTTGGTGCACCAAATCAAAATGGAATAATGAATCCTGAAAAAGTACATCTTCAAATGGACAAAGGCTACTCAGAGACAGTTATATTGCTAAGTTTTGACCTTAGATTCAAACCATAGACATAGCCTATTTGATGTAGATATGCAAAATTAAGACAAGTGGTTTGATTTAATCATTTCACAGGTGAAGGGCCCCCTCAGTATAATAGTATCTATACGCCTATACGTAGTTTGATGCAAAATTTGTCTTCATTATTCAAAGATTTATGAAAATAAGTTAGACTCCAAAAATATTCCCTTTAATGACCACCCCTTGTACACTGGTTCATTTCAATTCAAAACTTATCACGTTCAAAAATTAGAGGCCATATTTTGGCTACTCATGAACACTATATGTGACTGTGTTCAAGCCCTGATTCGTTCAGTTCACAATTTCAAACTCCATTGCAAAATCTGTAGTTTACTAAGTTACTACTAGTACAAGCAGTACAAATTTGATGTTGCTTGGTCATCAGCAAAAATCAATACCTTGTAGAACATGACTTTAGGCATTTTCTGTATTGTTAAGGTCCACTGGTAAATTTGGAAAATGTGGTCCACCAAACAGCAATTATTTCAATTAAATCTTATAAAATTGATTCAAACTACCGGCCCACGTTTATTTATTTTTTTGTTTTTGGGGGGAGGGATGATGGATTGAAGGAATAACAGGTGAACCATGTATAAAAGTTGAAATTTTATTGAAGTGCTTCCTGGTGGGTTATATGTTATATGGTTATATATTATGGCCAGTAGACCATAATAATTTAGAAAATGTTTCAAGTCATGTTCCACAAGGTATGTTTGTTTGTTGATAAGCAAGGCAATAATTAAACTGCCAGAAATTCTCACTGGGGTTTGATGTGACATCCTCTCAAATTCAAAGAGAAAGACAGAACGCCACATAATGGGGCTAATTGTGCTCCAAAGCTACAGGCTTTTCCTTCTGCCATGACAGCAAAGACACAATTTTCAGAACAAAATTTCAACTATAATCTTCAACAGCCCAATTAGAATAGTCCAAAAGATGGACTCCTCCTCCTGAAAGTCCTCTTCTGTCGCTTGAGGGAATTTCTGTTGCCCTTGTCCGTCTTCTGAAGTGTACGAGCTTTTGCCAAACGGGTCCTGGGGAGCCGTCTGATCGTAAAACACCCGCATTTCAAACTCACTCTCCAGGTGAGACGGGTGACCGTAAATGCCGATCCCCACAGGCCTCACAAAGTCCCCAGGTACAACCACGACATCCTGGCCACAGGTTGTGGACTGCAGCTTGTAGGTGTCAAAGCTAGGCCGCAGGGTCTTATCAGACACATATAAATCTGCATCTCCCTTGAGGCTGCGCATTTGCAGGATGATTTTTCCATCATGGTTGAGGCGCAAATAACTATAGTTTCCAGCCCCGATGTGGCCCTGAACCACATGGAGTAACACCCACTCTTCAGGGACACTGTCATCTTCAGACGGGTGCAGGAAGCCTTTTGCCTGGGACAGGAGGAGAGCTACAACCAGGGCACTACAGCACAGCATCATGGCAAAGGCATCTGTCAGTCAGTCACCGACTGGACAACACTAGAGAGCCTAAAAAAATGACAACAGAACAAATGAGTGGCAGAGCAGCCTAGGTACAATGCAGAAGCACTCAAACAGGGCAAGAAACTAACTTTTTTTCACAATGACTCATGGATTACAAAATTAAACAGCCACTATTACTATTTTACAAGCTAACTTGCTTTTTAGAACAGCAGAGAAACAAGTTGGTTGCCAAACTGGCATATAGAGTTGTCAAACCAACCATCCATGACCAAAATTTACAGAGTGGCTGGTGTTAAAGTCCTACTCTCTTCCCGTTTCTTTCTTTCTTTTTTTTTTTTTTTTATAAAAAAA
>OMKK01035985.1:0-12613 GCA_900302305.1 Polymixia japonica | reverse complement strand
AAAATAAAATAAAGGAAATCAACCCCCGCTCTGCAAGATGGCCACTGATAAACGTCATCATTGTTTTAGGCTGAAAAAAATAAATATGATTCTGCAACAAAATATTGCTTTACCGGCACTTTATCATTCGGGAGGAATTCTTTTAAATGAAACTCGGGTGTGTACAGGAATTGAAAAGTTTCAGGCGACAAGTGAATATATAGAGCAAATGACAAAACATAGAGGGGGATAACTGACAGTTGAAAAGACAAGAGGATGTGCAGCTAACAGGCAAAACGCACCAGTACAAAGTCACACATACCTTTGAGAGCAGAGTTTGTTTTATTGCAGTTCTCTGGGGTTGTATCTCCTGTCGATTTGCTGAAAAGAGATAAGCGAACATGCCCTGTTTAAGAAACAAACATGCAGATTAGATGGGTTTTTGACAACACAGCCTACCTCAGACTTCATGTTTCCACAGCTCATATATCAACAATGAAAAAGGGGTAAAAAATCCGCTCAGCAGGGTTGACAACAATTTTACAGCTAAATGTAGAATGTAAAAGTTGGTATATCTACGTGCAGGCAGATTAATGAGGTGACATCTAATTAATTAAACCAGACTATGCAAAATAGGGACAGTCCACGATATTTACAGTGACGTTTGTGTTTATATTTGGCCTTTAGTTACAGGTAAGGATTTTGTTGATATTTCTTCTCTAGGTTCAGCGGTTGCACAGAAGAAGAATAAAAAAAGAAAAGATTCCAACCTGCCAAGGCTTGTATAAAATTTACTGCAAGTGCTAGGAGTTGTCACCTGTTATATGGTACTTACTACTTGTCACTGCAGGCTTCCACTCACTCACCTTGCAAGCCTGCACGACTGGTCTTGACTGCCATTATACATCCTCACTGGCTAGAATGTCGCTTTTGGTGAACCAGAACGCAAATAACACAAAGGGGTAGACGGTTTGATACATTGCATATACATATACATACATATCTATGCACAGTTATCACATTAGATTACTAATATTAGTCAATATTTGTCTGTTGTTGTTTTGTCTTGTTCTTGTATCACATCCCAACAGGTCTGATATGAAATGCATCCATCATAGTATAACTTAAATGAAAAAAAAAGCACAAAATAATAGCCTAAATAAGCAACACTGATCTCCCTGTCAGTTTGTTAGTGTGTGAAGGTATAGTGTGCTGGGCCTTACATTGACAAGATCGTTTATACTCCATCTTTGAATTGCTACTGCAAACTTGAATTGCATTTATCTCGAACATTGTCAGTATCTCAAGACGCCTCCCATAGACTCTGCTCCAGAACCCCCAATACAGAGGAACCCAATAGAGTGTGCAACCACTTTCATGCAGTGACCTACTGAGCCACTTAGATTATTTACAGTTACAGACACTATTATGCATATAGAACAATTTTAGTGGGGAATTAAATGTCACTATAACTCTTGGCTTGTTGATTAACTAGTCTGTTAGACTAGAGACTATAACGCACAAGTCTTTTTGGTTTTATTGTTTATTACATACAAAATAATTAAATCAATAAAATAAAACAGAATTTGTATTTCTTTTAAGACCCTTTGTGCACAACAATTAAGCACTAATTAACATTTCTCAGTGTTCAATATGCTTGTGTCTATTTTCCTATAATCTGTAGTACAGTCAAGAGTAATCCACTTAAATAGGCCTATAATTAAAATGCCATTATTATTTTTTTTTTGGTCAAATTTCTCATGCTATGAACTGTAAAAGTCCACAGTGGCAGTATTCCTATAGGCCTAAACATCACGGGCTAGTTCCTTATTCCATTCTGATCCACTATCCAAGGTTGATCTAATCACCAGATCAACAACTGGAATCTACGAGAGAACAAATAATGGAGACAAAATGAACAAATGATTAGTATGCTGTGAAAAAGTACAATACGTTTCTTATTTAGCATTTAGATAACTATCTATCCTGAGGAGTAAGCTTCAAAGTTGAACCCAGTTTAGGCGAGGGGGATTAATTCTCTCTGCTGCATGCTTCATTGAATCTCTCATTACCAAACTTTGTCTGTATTGATGTTAGATTTGATTGAAGATTAGAGCATTTAGCAAATCTTGCTTTTCCGCATGTATCAGGGCTTTTTCAAGCGAAGCGCAGCTCTCGCTGGTCAATACCCTCACTTTTATCCAGTGTCTGCTTCATTTAAACTTAATCAACTCCATCAATGAACTGGAACAGCGAAACGTCCCCTGGAACAATAGCTTTTGTTAGATAATGCTTTGGTCTTATTCCCCAACCCGGTGGCGGTAAACCTAAAATTACACTATGATGAACTATTTCAATCAATATGATAATGGAAATTGGCTTGGGTGACTCTTCGCAGGGCTTAAGGAGGTAGGCTAAAGCCTATGTGACATTAATACATCTCCATGCTCTCTCTCTCCCCGCTGTTGTAACCCCCCCCCTACCATACATTACTGTCTCATCTTTCTAGTGACATTGACTAGGGCCACAGCGCCTGGTAGTCTAATGATCTATCTTCGCCGGGGAATGCTTGCGCAGGAACGGATGCGCAACCTGACGGGGCCCTGTGCATTGTTTTCTCACTAAATTATAGGCTCGGCGCCGGCTTTCCTGTAGTGGGCTCAGCAGGGTGTAGATCAATCATCGATGGCACCGTTGTAAAAGCAGAAACAACGTGACTTTTGTTGCACATTTGGACGTTTTGTCCTTGCATGGGATCCGCCGCCTGTTATAGGGCTACTGTTCATCATTTTTATACTGCTACCAAAAGAGCAATTTCAGAGGCCTTAGCAAGGGAAACGCATGCTCCCATCTGTTGCATACTAATAAATGTGCCATCCTCTGGGACAAACCACTGGTGATCATTATGATCAACTGCCAAGTGATATGACTTACAATAAGCCCTGTTTATTTAAAAACTTCAGCTCAGCCAATAATTAGCGAGCCGATTTAGGCACCTATTACGTTTCCTGAAGTGATTTAAAAAACACGTAGAACATGTTCTATTCCCCTACTATTCCGCTAGCTTTCAAAATAAATTTCAGTATCATTTTTTGAGGCCAGTGATTGGCATATGGCGTCGAATGGATGCCAGTGGGTTTTTCTGATCTTGCAACACTTCAGGCATTCCTCTAGCCTGGTCAAAAGTGAAAGTGCTTATTTGGCAGGGAGACGTTGCTTCTAAGCAAGGAAATGGTTGCAAGCCAAATCACATCATAGTGTTTGAAGATACACTATTTTAACGTTCCCTGTAAACAAGGAATCTATATCAGCCCCATATAACGCCCAGACAACACAGTGATGTCACTCATGCTTGTTTAGCTCCCCGGACACCTTGGTTATAAATCTACATTTTGTGGAGCAGTATAAATGTGCAGTGCTAAGCTTAAAGAATCCCGTGAAACTTTATTTTTCGAGGTGGCTTTGTAGCCCACAGTTATATTTATGAACTCACTTTCACCAGCAGGTTGTTGGACAGGTCACGCACATCCAGTCATTCTTTGGCTTGGAGCTGCATCCTCTATAAAGATAAGCTTAGAGAAATCTATAGTAGCACAAACGCTTTATTTTACAGTCCCATAATTACCTGGTATTTACTAGGAAACTAGATGGTAACAAAATAGTATTAACTAAGTATCAAAAGAACAGGAGAGTGTACTAAGTTATTACTTAGTATATTGAAACTTGTACTTACTAAGTAATAACTTAGTACTTATTACTGCAGTTCTTTTGGTACTTTCCTATACTATATTTTGTTACCATCTAGTTTCCTAGTAAATACCAGGTAATTAGGGGACTGTAAAATAAAGGGTTACCAAGCTTTTGAATAGACTTTACATTTCTGGGCTCATAACAATGAATAAAGATAATGATTCTTTAACCAGAGTGAAGAAATAAGTATTTATCAGGAATAGAGCTTTTATAGGTATTACTCTCAGGTCAAGAAGTTGAGGCCCGATTTTCACCCACTATATTATCAATATTAAGATCTTAGATATAACCATGATATGTAAACACGAACAATACTTATTAATGTAATCACAAGATGCTCTTTATAGCTTCTCCTTTTCTAACGAATGAGAAACCAAGTTTGTTGACATTGACCCAAGGTGATTTTCCAAGGTCATGGACAAATGTTATGGTCCACAACCATCAAAACGACAATAATGAAGCTCATTTTAATATTTATGGTTCAACAAACAATTTTTCAGTCCAAAAATTAATTTCCCATTAATTTCAGTGGAGTTAATCAGAAAGAGTCTTTTGATGGCATCAGAGATTAGATCTTGGTAATCTGATGTCTAGTTTGCTCACATTATGGGAAATAAAACAGGCTCTTCCTGTTTTGGTTGACACACTTCCCTTGTGCCATACGTTTGTCTTTCTATTTTTGCGGGAGATCGTACCCGGTGATGCAAAATATGTATAGCAAACGTGAGGTTTCTGGGGAACCAACCCTTACGAAAAAGTCACATGTGAAATGACATGTGGAAAACAACATGTGAGTGTTATCACATGTGGTTTTTGGACACATGTGTTTTAGTTGTTCACATGTGAACATTCCCACATGTGATTCAACATTGTCCACATGTAAACCACCAGTGAATGTTGGTTCCCACATGACACGACACGTGTTTTACATGTTGGTTTTTCACATGTGATTCAATTAATGTGTGGAAAACCACATGTGAATATTTTCACATGTGAATAGGGACAATCACGTGTGGAAATGTCAAATTCACATGTGACTTTGACACATATTATATTTCCACATGTGTACATTTTATTTCACATGTGAGTAAAGCCAATCACAAGTGCAGGTTTCACATGTGAAATGGAAGATTTCACATGTGACCTTTTCGTAAGGGAATCTTAACGGTGACGGTGTCATTCTTCCATAGCCATTACAATATGCAACCAAAATGTATTTTATAATAATATGTTAAAGCAAAAATCCTGTCTGTAGTGGCTTTAAAGTGTAAATGTAATACTTTTCCACCGTGTTATGGAAAAGTTCCCGGTGAGGACAAATGGCCCAAAAAAATAACAAAATTCAAAATCGAGAAACTATCCCTTTGAGAAGCTATACAACTTTTCTTACTCTTGCTGTGAGCAAGTATAGCATTGCATGGCTCGAACAATATGTGTTGAAAAGACTTCAGCTCTCCAATGTGGTTCTTGTTGACCCTAATGCAGCTGGTGGTTTGGGTCTAGAGGTTTGCAAAGCGGACAGAGTTGGACAGATATCACCATCTTTTTTTCGAGGGGGGGGGATAATCCATCATTGCTGTACACATTGTAATTAGAACGCAAAAGTCCTGCTGCACGCGTATAACCAGGAACGTCAGGAGCGCGGGGTCGAGTCACTTGCGTCAGAAAGTTCAGGTTTCGTTGGACGTCTCACGACAGCGGTGGCTGCTGGCTCACGCGGGAACTGAACCTGAACTCTCCAGTCGTTGCACTTGTCTCTCCTCTAACCTTCTCCCTCTTGCCGCAGCCAGCGTCAATTAAGCCCGGCCTGCATCGCGCTGAATAAAGTTGCTACTGTGTCGCTGTATCCAGCCCTAGTGTGACGCGCGTCAGATGTGTCGTTTGACACTTTTGAATATGTTCTTTGCCTTTGTTACAATGTTTTACTCCCAGTGCTGGAAATGATTTGAGAGGACAGACATACACAACAGATACAGCACCTTGAACATCAAAGACACGCGCCGCCGTTGTATGAGTAACAGCGCGTGCGTCTGCGTGCGCACGTGCGTGCACGTGTGTTCGTGAACCGCGAGCGCGCACGCACTCACACACAGGCGCCGACGTGAGTTCGCGCGTGTGCGTGTTTGTGTCTCTCCCGTATGAAAGCATCCGAGACAGCCAGAATATAAAAATTTACAGGCCGTTCCCCCTTTGTCTGTCTTCTCTCCCATTCTCTCAGCTGAACGGGGCCTGAGTGATAGGCCCAGAACCTTTCATCTCACCCAGTGAGTGTAAATAGCTGTCATGTTTGATTGACGGTCTGACATGCACTTGTGATGTCCCTGAAAGAGGGAAAAGCAGATTCACCGAGAACACAGTACATGGTTCTGCTCTCTTCTGACCAAAGATGCAATGAATGATTACTTGCATGAAAATCAACAGTCGACCATATCTGTTATGCAGAGAAAATTGCATATATTTCTGTTTGGATATATACGAACAAAGCTTATTTTTACAGCTTATACCGTGAAGTATTGCATTTATGAAAATAATATACATCTGCACTTTTGGCTTGGAAACTCGCAGTGGGAATCTAGATCCGGGCATTTACATGTTATCAAACAGAATATTTATATAAAACACATCCACATCACCTCCACATCTCTATATTTTATCTTAATTAGAAACACAACACTCTCATGGTGCCATTCTCTTTTGAAAACAGCGCTGGGCATGGCCCCTCTCACACTGTTCCTGCTGTAGCCCAGCTATTGAACAACAGCCTGCAAAACCCTCTCGGGCGCAATAAAGCCTCGCGCTTACATCCCACAATCGCTTTCGCATGTATCTCGTATCATCAAGCATGTTATATGAATAAAAAAATAACTTGCGTTGACACATTCGTACCTGAAAGTCACTGCTTCAAGAAACAGGCCAAGACCCACGCAAGGACCCGCTCAAAGTACGGACAACTGTTGTGTTGTGTTTATTTGTCTGCTTGCTCTAACTTGGTGGACTTCTTGATAGTCAAGGTATATCAGGAGGTTTTCAGTATGGATACATACTGTAGGTTATGATAGATACATCCTTGTACTCCTGGTATTGGTTTGATATGCATTTTGCATTTTGCATGCATTTGACTAGTATATTATATGTGTTATTTGACATATATTTCTTTACTTTGTTTGGCCAGAGAATAATAATACATACATCTATCTCAATGGGCTTTTCCTTTGATTTAATACACAAATAAACATGCCACTCTCATCTACACTCCAACAGGCTGGAACTCGAGAGAGATGGAAATAAAATTAACTAAAGAGAATATATGCATCAAATGAAAAACAGATGAAAAAATATGCAATTATGTTCTTGATTGGGTTAAGTAGTTCTCTGCCAGCAGACGCCAACCACCACCAGAACCCCGTCCCAAATGGGCGGCTTCCAGGCCCGGGCGAGGCCCCAAAAAAATGTCAGAACAGTAGCATCTCCCTCTCTACCTCCCTTTCCTCAGATCCACGGCCAGTGCTTCTCCTCCCCTCTCCTCTTTGCTGGGCTCAGCCCCTCGCTTCGTCCCAGATAATGGAGCTCTGCGTCTGTCTGCCAAGGGTTCCACGGCTGCCCGGGAGTAATGACCTGAGGGGCTACTTTGTGACAACCGGGGTATAATAATGCCTCCAGCCACGGACAAAGCAGACCCCAGGGGTCAATTTTTAAATACTTTTATGTTTTATGCCGAGGGTAAGAGTCATTCGTTTTTATTGTAGGGTTAGGGTCATATACTACATACACACTGCAGGAAGAAAACACATTTATTTAGGAAAACAAGGGATATAATGTGCAGTTAATGTTATTCATTCCAACTAAAAGTGTTTTTTTATACAACAGCACTAGCAGTAACCTATCATTTTTGATTAACCATTTTTCACTTTTGAAGAAAATTAATATGGCGTATGTCTGAAGGCGATAGTCCTTGAGATCAAAATAGTGTAACACGGGCGCGCGGGGGAGTACAGAATCACCTGTGAATGAAAGGCTTTTCCTAATAGGTTAATTGTAACAAAAGCACAGGGTCTTGCCCCATTGAACAGAAGAGGATTGTGGAACACAGGCCTGTGGAAATGGTGTCAAGCAATGCGCTGCCTGCTCTCCCCTGCAGGGCCAGAGTTGGTCTGTCAGCAGTTAAATGCTTACCTCCCTCCCCTCCCCGAACACGCAACAATCAATTTACCTCCTCAGGGTCTATGAAAAACCCAAAGATTTGACCTTGCAGTCTCTAGCTTTGTTTCCAACCTCATCTCTTGTACCTTAAAGAGCAATTATTAGAGTGCTGAGGAGGAGAGAGATATTCTAAAGTCGACTGAGCTGTTTTAAAGTGGGGTTTTTTTAACACGTAGATGGTGAAATGCTTTCCTATTGTGGGCCCCATGCACCGCTGGATGTTGTTTGACGATTGGAAGACTGAATGAAACCAGGATCTCTATCAACTAGTTCTGTTACATCAATTAGCAATTAGTACATCAATTAGTACATCGATGACCCATTAATGAATAACTCTTGTTTCCTACTGATTAAACTGTTTTGTAATGATTCATATGAATGTACTGTACTTAAGAGTGAATCCAACATGTTTACCAACAAACATTGTTGTTAAAGCAGGTATCATGGGCCAAGCTAGTGGATCCCTGGACCTGGTCATTATCCTTCAAGACCCACCCCAGTATATACAGTATAGATGTACAATAAAATATATTACATAGTTAATAGAAGTACAAGTCATTAGGTTACATATTAGAATTGTTATTTATTGAAGGATGTTACAAGTAACGGTTTTATTCAAATCTGTCAGAACCGCAAGGTATTTCACCGACAAAACAATCCGGCGAAACCGAAGAACTTCATTTATTTTCTTGTCTTATTTCTATCTTTATGAAGACACAGCAAAGTGATATCAGGTGTCATTCAAGGCCTTCAAATCTAAAAGATTTACTTTGTCCTCAGAACCAATGAAAGAGCACACACTCAGCAAGGTACCAGCTAATTGGGCAAACTGAGACTAAACAGAAAAAAGGAGCACATTTTTCTCTTATGTGACATTTATTGAAACGCTGACGTTTCAACCTAAAGCTTTCTTCAGGGGTGTGTGAAGAAAGCTTTGTACCGAAACGTCATTTGTTTCAAAGATTATTTTTAAGGCATTTCTTTCTTTTTTTTTCTGTTTTTACGGCATTTTTTGTTGGTCTCTGCTTTAGTTTAAAGCAGAGAGAGAGAGAGAGAGAGGGATGGGATGACATGCAACATAGCCTGTGAACTCGCGGATGGTAACAAAAGACCGCTGAACCAAGAGGTACTCGCAAGGATAGACAAAAAGATGGGATGAAGGTTGTTTTTTTAACTTCTAAAACCCAGCATCTGACTGATGCTTGCTCAGTACTTATGTCGTTTGTCGGTCCCTGTTTGAATTAAACCAAATGTTTATTAAGAAGGACACAAGATGCCAGCAAACATGAGCTGTGACACTAAGTGAAAGCAATGGACTGTGACATTGTGTAATACAGTGTTCAAACAATGAAATGGCCTTAAACATAAGTCACGATGTGAGTCGTAATTGCGATTTAAGAATTTTTGGTTAGGTTTCCCTTTAATTTGTCAGTTGATGCGCTAGTCCTTGATAAAGTGCTTAAAAAATGACAGTCATTAGCGTCATTACGTCTCAGGTGGTGCTTTCCCAAGCTAGCACTGTGCTTCTGAAACTAGCGTTAGCATAACGACTTCTATTAAGGGATTCTATCAAACGAGAAGTTCCAGGATTGAAGTCGACACCCTGTGATGTCACAACGCCGCCGTCATATAAGAGACATCGTTCTCCTGTATTTGTTGAGACTTCACTTGTTTACTCACAGCTGTGTTAACTATTAACGGCACACCATATAGGTTGCGCTGGCGGAGTTTCATTTGCTGAGGGGGAAGACAGAGTGGTTGAGGATGTATACACTTGGGGGGAAGAGCAGCAGTAATATAACTCAGTTGGAGTAGTTTACTTGAGGGAATGCTTCAGGAGAAGGGACGGAGCCAAAAGAGCTAGGAAACGTACTTCACTTTATTGATTTTGTCGATCGTCTTAAATGAGGGGCACTCCAGGCCAAGGGCTCACCTCTGCATTTTTCTCTCTGCGCTTGTGCTGTTCCACGAACAACAAGCAGCAGAAATAGTTACAAACCGGCTTTCCAGTTACACGCGGGAGACGGCAACCATCGAAACGAAGTTATAACCGGACTCGGACGTGAATGAATGGTTGTGGAATGTTCATTGCCATTCGGTTTTGATAGTTTTTTATTTATTCGATATTTGGGGGCTGTTTCTATTCTACGGTACAAATATATTATTTGTATCTCGTGCAGCTTCTTAAAGTAGACAGAGGATATGGCGCATTCATGTAACACACCTTTCCCCGCATTTTACCCCCATCATGGATCGTGACCTTTTGCTGTACACTAGAGATATGCTACTATTGCAGCATATTCATCAAATGTCACCGGGGTTACAAATGACTTCTTAAGGCAAATATTGATTAACTCAAGTACAACATCACTCGGTTTAAAGCGAATGTCCATAATCAATGACAGCCTGTACTCTGCATTTTCCATTTTTGCTGTGACTGACATACCCATTTGTTTTATATTCCCATAAGTCCTGTCAGGTGGGAACCAATAACTAATCCAGAAAAATAAAAAAAATAAAAACATTTAACGGTTTTAAGTTGCGGAAACCGGTATGTAACATTTGAACGGTATGGGCCCGCGATCAACCTCGATACCGTATTTTGGAAGTTTTGGTTTTGTGTTGAACTCAGACCTAGTTGGTCTTCGTCTCCAGGATATTTATCCGCACGTTTCCAAAACCAACAGAAATATTTTTTTATATAATTATCTGAAAATCAACAGTCACTCCATCATTTCCTCTGTCATGTTTCAGTTTCACTGAAAAACGCTGAGTGAGCGCTGTATCCCTTTTAGAATAATCTTTAAAGGTTTACCCAGGTTGTTGGTGAGGTTTTTACGGTAAAGCTGGACTTGCTGTGGTCTTTACTCTGAAGTTGGATTTAACCTCCTTCTTGTCTTGGTCTGGATTCTTGGTTTCTTTGGATTTGACTGTTGTAAACAACGGGGCAGCACAGAGGAAACATTGCAGTGTTGGATATTTGCCACTGATATTTATGAGGTAGATGCTTTCTGTTTTCTTACTAACAGCAGGCTCAACCCGTCCTCTTGTTGTATCGGCTCCTGAAGTATTATTTTGATCTGATCTGAATGCTGCTTTTGAATTTCTTTGTTATCCCGCGTGATTGTCTTTCGTCTGACCGTAATAGCTCAGTCGTGTTGAGGGAATAAAGCTGATTTCTTACACGATCTTCCCCCCCCTCCGTCCTCTCCTCGTGTTCCTGTCCTGCAAATCATCTTCAACCGCATCTCCGCTATAAACCGCCTAAGCTTCCTTGTCGTTTCTCTCTCTCGTTTCATTATAGGAAAAAATCCCAAAGAAACCACTGGGCAGGATCAGTTAGTCTCAGCCAGCTCAGTGGTTTTCCTGTTCTTTATTAAAGTGTAATCAAACATCGGTTTAAGTGGAAAATAAATATCCAGATCTAATAAGCTGCTCAGCCGGATCGTGTAAATGCAAATTTTCAAGCTGGTTCCCATCCGTCCCACTGAGGGGAGAACAAGCCACCGCAATCGCCTCCTCCGCCCAAGATTGTAAATCAAGGAAAATAATGGCTGGATAATGACCAGTTTGCGGTCTCAAGCAGATTGAATGATAACAAACCGCGCATGTTGC
This sequence comes from Polymixia japonica, assembly GCA_900302305.1. Classification (NCBI taxonomy): domain Eukaryota; kingdom Metazoa; phylum Chordata; class Actinopteri; order Polymixiiformes; family Polymixiidae; genus Polymixia; species Polymixia japonica. The sequence continues at coordinate 1,069 of OMKK01035985.1, read as the reverse complement.
ACGCGGCTTTTCATTTAGCTTCCTATCATGGGGGAAAGCCGGCGAACAGCTTGGCGCGCCTCATTAAAGGGGGTTTGTCGATGCCTTGTACGTTTTTTTTTTTGTTTTTTTTTGCAGAGCACGGGGTTGAAAATTTCACAAGACAAACTTCCTGATAGGGGAAGACGGGGTTTATTCCCCGCCCACAAGGGCCTCCCGCTCTGCTGCGGGGAGCCCGAGGATCTGAACGCGCCGGCGAGGAAGCCAAGAATCCACCGCGGTCGCTGCGTTTTCTCGTGTTAAGGAGCAAAAAGCACGGAGGAAGAGAGAAAGAAAACCCACTTGGACAAGCGTTAAATAATAGACATATAAATTGCTTAGTTTTCTTGTTTGGGGTGATGCTGATTTAGCTGCTAATTGGTGACAGAAACTGTCAAACGACTGGCACATAGTGATTTTGGTGGCTTCTGTCAGGATTAGGTGAGAGGGAAAAAAAAGCAGCTTTCTTCTGGAGCAGGCAGGAAAAAAATATGACGGCGGTCCCCTCCCTCGCCTCGTCTGATATTTACCCAAAACACATTAAAAAGACAAAGAACGATCGAGCAAAAGGAAACAGTAAGCTTGGCATTATGGACCCTGTCTCCCGCTCTCCTCTCGTACGCCCGCCTCGCCTCTCTTCTCCTCCCTTCTAAAGCTGTCTCCGAGATTGATTAACGTGTTTGTTTGAAGAAATCGCGAATGTTTGCTCGCACGATAAAACACACAGACACAAAGACGTACGATTACATGCTGATGCGTGTGCGCACACACACACACAAAAACACTCTCATAGACAATGAACCCGCTGCGTTGGAGAGAGAGAGAGAGAGAGAGAGAGAGAGACAAAGACAGATAAAGAGTGACTGACTGATCTCTTGAGGGTGTCTTCCTCTAACCCTGCCTCGCCTCTCCTCCGTTTCCTCTGGAGCATTGAAATGAACAGTAATTAGTCTTTGATACTCTGGCAAATGAACAGTAATTAGAGTCTGCTACCGTGGATCCTCTGCTTAGGCTGCTCATTGAATATTCACACTATTATTGAACGTTAAGA